>NDFZ01005413.1:373107-434840 GCA_002192655.3 Mamestra configurata
CTCCTAGGCATGGAGTTGACAACCAGTCTCAACTTTGGTGCCACCATTGAGCACAAAGCCCAAACTGCGGCCAAAAAGCTGGGCATCCTAAATAGAGTGAAGCGATACTTCACGCCTGGACAGCTTTTAACCCTCTACAAAGCACAAGTCCGATCCTGCATGGAGTATTGCAGCCACCTTTGGGATGGCTCAGCTAAATACCAACTTGCCGCGCTTGACTCGGTGGAACACAGAGCTAAAAGGCTCATTGGCGACGTAAGACTGGTGGATGCCAAGCTTCACAGCTTGGCTCATCGCCGCAAGGTTGCCTGCTTGTCGGTCTTCTACAGATTGTACTTCGGGGAGAGTGTCCAGGAACTCCACGATCTCATCCCACCGGCCCCCTTCTACCATCGGACATCTAGACGCACTGCAAGTTACCATCCCTACCTTGTTGCTATTCCACCAATTCGCACTAAACGTTTCCAAACGTCTTTTATAATGCGCACAGCAAAGGAGTGGAACTCTCTGCCTGCGTCTGTGTTTCCGAACGCATACGACCCTAATCTCTTCAAAATTAGAGTGAACAGGCTTCTTCTGGGTAAGCTCGCTCCATCGTCGACTTTGTCTCTGTCATCTATGACCTAGACTAGAGTCAAGAGCAAACCCATATTAAATAAAAAAAAAATAAAAAAATTACGTATCGAGCTTTGTAATAAAGCTACTAGACTGACTCAAGGTTTGTTCAAGGCTTATTCGTAAAAAAATCTATATTCCCGGAATAAAATTTAAGTAAAGAATCTGCTTATGAAGATTAAACTAATCAAGTTTTTTTTATGAACAAGGCTGAATGTACTTCTATCATCGATATCATCTGCCTAGCAACTATATTGGGGTCGGCTTCCAGTCAAACCGGATTCAGCTGAATACCAGTATTTTACGAGGAGCGGCTGCCTACCAGATCTCCACAACCCATAAACTGGATAACACGGTACTTCTTGGCAAGACTGGAGTCAGATTTTCTGGCTTCTGACAATCCGTAACGACTCCCAAATATTTACAAATGACAGCCGGGACCAACGGCTTTACGTGCTTTTCGAGGCACGGAGGTCTCTCGGTATGTTAAGATGGTCTCCCATCCACAGAGCGACCGTGCCAAGCGTTGCTAAACCTTGACGATTGGCCCTTGCGGCTGTTATTCTTTAGCCACGAGCTCCTCTTTTATCGATAATGACGTGAAATTAAAGCGCATTTAAACCATTATACACTTTTTGTGCACGCTGCAATAATGTAACTACATCCAAAGCCCAATTGATAGTTTAAAATACCGTAGCTGTTATTGGTTTTTGAAAGAATCAAATTTGATTTATCCAACATAACATTTGCATATTCAAAAATATTGACGCCATATCAAAATTGAAATAATTATGACACATTCATTCATCATTTTAAGGCTTAAATGCCTCTCTCACTAGAATCATTTAAATATAATAACTACTACAAGTTGTACTACAATATAAATTGCTAAACAAAACTTTAAGAATCGCTGTTATTCGCACGCCGTTACGTGATTGGTCGCTCGTACAGACGATACTTCAATCCTTGCATCATCGCTTTATTATGAAAAGCGCTTTACAAATGTCATTTATTTTTACAGATTTTTTTTTTTTTTTGTGAGAAACTTTGAATGAATTTTCTCATTTAAGAACTTTAAAATGAAGGGTAAAATCATTATCAAGTTTAATAGTTATTGATTATTTGTTAGACTAAAGGGTCTAAGGAATCCCCAATAAACGAGCTATGAATATATGTTTAGAGACAAAGGTGAGTTATTTATTATTTGAAAACTGAATATTGATAAAATAAATAGGTACCTAATTCAATGCAATTCTATACTAAAACTCACTTAAAATTTGTCTGTTACTTCAACAGAAATTTAGACATATTAAGAACAACGTTAACCCACAATTTAAACCAACCAAACTAACGTTTAAAATTCAGCCAGCAAATTCAAAACTCAAAGTAAAAAAATAAATTGAAACGCGCCGCTGCGCGCTGTCAGTAGCGATGAAAGCGCTGCGAACACATGTGTCACCCAATTCCTCCCTTCGACTATTTCTGATAGTCATTCAGAGCTCCATTCAAATTACATTTCAGTGCGATTTTGCTCTCCGCGGGCGACGGACGTTCGTTCTCCTCAAATTCCTAAAATGACAATTTTTTTTCAAAATTTGAGACCGTCAGAGCCCATTTCGCGCGCGTGTGTCAGTTTTTGACGTATTCTTTTCAAAATGGCGGGCGAATAGTGTTTTTTTTTACTTTTTCAGACGCGAGTGTTTACCGTTTGTGCCTGTAATAATAGTAGGAAAACGGTGAGTAATGTTTCGAAAATAGTTTTTATTTTGTTTGTAATTTTTTTAGAACGTTTACTCGCTGTTGCCGGGCGGTTGTTTCAGATTTTTGTTTAGTATGACCGTGCGTTCGACGTATTCGGGACAGTTCCTAATTATAGTAATTGACTGGTTAGTCATTTTAATAGTTTTTCCTGTTCCTTTTTGTACGTTGTACTAACGTTATTTATCGGGACTTTTTACTACCATTTTTTTATTGCACATGTATTGCTGACACCCAATTTTATAGTCGATTTTAGCTGTCTTAAAAAACAGCTTAATCTCAGTCAATTTAAACGTTTAAACTAAACTGAATAAACTAAAATGTTCGCCAAAAATTACAGCTTCATCTGCCTAGCCTTTTTCCCAATTATATTGGGATCGGCTTCCAGTCAAACCGGATTCAGCTGAATACCAGTATTTTACGTTGAGCGGCTGCCTACCAGACCTCCACAACCCATTAACTGGGTAACACGGTACTTCTTGGCAAGACTGGTGTCAGATTACAAAAAATTACAAAAAATTACAACTTAATAGCCCCTTAAATTATTTCAGTAATTTCACCGACATATTTACTAAAATACCGGCTAACAATGTCAAAACCACGTTCTTACTATACCGATAGTAATAGACTCCACGCCTTACTACTAATGCGTGATACATCGCTATAAATTGGACGTAAAAGAGCTCTATTTCATACGGTACTACTTCTATCATCTTCACGCTTATATTTCTTAAGGGTATCGGCAGAAGTCTGTGTTTGAAAGTCCTGGAAGATTTTTCAATGTTACCATGATTTTGTAACTTTACACTGATTTAAAAGAGTGTCCACGGAGTTTTTAGCTCGTTCGTCTCCGTAGGATTTACTCTTTGGAACGTGCAACTGCCGCGCAGGAGGTAGGGGCCGTGAGTTTCTTTGCTGAGGAACATTCTTGCTTGATCTAGTCGCTAGCTTGGTGAAACTAGTTTCATCTATTTGATTGACAGACCTTGAAAATTCTTAAGTGTCTGTAAATGGTGTAGGTATCTGAAATAAGGGTTTTGATAAAGATTGTAAAGTTCAATCTTACACATCATGATTCTCTTGCTCTTAAACCAATTTATTTGGAGTTCAAGTAACATGTCTTCTTCAAATTCATTCATATTTTTTTATTTGACTGCACAGTCATCAGAAGTACCTAACACTGATAAATGCTTAGTCAGATTTAAACAAACTGAAGAAGTAGTGATCATTGCTAGGTAATATTCTACATAAGAAGTTTCCTTCTTGAATCGTTAATAAATTGTCCTTTTTCTGATTAATTTGTTTGCGTGATCCAAGACACTTGAATCGTTTCTCTGGGACTCGAGCTACATTGTCTCGGTGCTTTTGCAGGATTTGTAGTGGCTGAATAGTGTGGCGAGCTTGTCTCAAAAAGTCATTTCATACTGGGATATGAGCCATGAATATATCTATTGATTCCCGCACTTAGTCCTAATGTTGGACCATTCTACGTGAGCCATGGATGCCGGCATTCCATCTAAAAATATGAGCTTTTTAGGAGATAAAACTATAATCCAAATCATTTGTCTCCCCATGCTAATATCCTAACATTACTACTAGATATTTATCTAATGCAACATTTATTGGTAATTTCAGTCATTCTTTAGTACAGTCACGTGTATGGCTTAATCAAGTCGAGTGCGTCCGTCTTTTGTTTTATTTCCCATGAGTCATAAGGAATAAACTAAGAAAGGACCTGGATTGGTTCATTCAGCATCAATAGTTATATTCTTTTCTTGAAGAGGTTCTTAATGATTAAGTTCAATGCCTGTATTTTATTGTTAACTGTCATTTGGTTGTATGACTGTGAACCATGCGATAGTGGTTTTCTTTGCCGGGTTATCAATAGTAGTGGCAGACACGTGTACCCCTCTAGAAGAGATTTCATTATTTTTTCAAGTCTCATATTCTTTGATCAAGCCAAGTTTGGGCTTTTGAAACACAAGTATTCATTTGAACTGAAATGTGTAATTTTCTTTAGACTTTCAGAATTTCCAATTCAACTAAATCCTGGGTTCAATCCACATGGACTGTAACAATTGAACAAGCTCATTAGCTCAGCTAGATATTACATTAGACATGACTGCTGCTTCCTTGATATCTTTCAATATGCTTATGGGAAGAGTCTTCTCCTCCATCTTTTAAAGTCTCCAATCACACTTTTCTATTCCCACTCCCTCCAACTGCAACAAATTCTTCAAGTACACAACATAAATGTGTCTTAAGGCTCAATATTGCTGATTCGCCGTCTAATTTCTGAGAATGGCGCCTTCTAGCCGCCGCCTGTCCTTCCTCGTCATTCGATATTATACTCTATGTGATATATGATATTGTGACTATAGTAATGCAATTTGTATCAACTGTTTAAGGGCCACATTCCTTTGAATTAGAGTGAGCTTGTGTTAATTTGACTTCTTGTCTGGAATGTCTTTCGTTGAGAGGGATAGTGTTCGTTTGAATATGAGTAAAATTGATGGTTTCAGTATCATTATCGTTATTCTTGTTAACTAGACGATATTATATGTTAGAAGATTGAATTATATTTTTCTTACTCCTTCACTGTTCTTTTCTGATTCATTTCGTTGCGGGATCCAAGACTGTTGAACCGTTTCTCCGGGACTTATCGAGCTTCATTGACTCGGCGCATTTCTGGTGATCGCCACTGTCGATTCTGGTTCCCAAGAGTATCAAAAATGTTATAAAATTTACTATTTTGTCTAATTGGGACAGTAAATCTGCTCTCAAACTGAATGTTAGCTTAAATAGTTGACTGATATTACAATCATCATTCATTTAGGTTAACATGACAATTATTTGATAAGTATGTACTATTGGAAACTAGTATAATAATATTTCCATGCATAGTATTTAGTCCGGTGCTCTTTTTGTGATACAACGAGTGAAGACTTTTCAGTCTGATGGTAGTGTCAGGTTTCGTTTATTTCATCTTAAGGAGAACCTGGCAGTCTTTCAGTCAAGAGTGAATAGGTTACTTCTAGACAAGCGTGCTCCATCTTCAACCACATCATCGCTTACCATCAGGTGAGATAGTGTTCAACACGTGCATCAAGTATAAAGGAAGTATCTGACTAAGCAAATTTCTATCATAATTCTTAAACCACGTTATGTATTTGTTTTTAAGTTAATGTACAGTAATGGAATATGGTCGGACTTAATGCAACAAGGCATTTTTACCAGTAAACCTTCGGGTTAAAAAGACTCGACTGTGTGTGTAATCCATTAAGGTAGATACTGTAAATAAATTTGCTATCAATACTCAAGTTCTACTCTACCATCACTAATACTGTCAAATAGTTCAACCACCTCGATCCAAATCGACCACACTACTTAATTAACTAACAACAAACACATCACATTAACAAAATTAAACACACCACCTATCAATGTACCCCCATACATTATTATTCCTAATTCCGAGAGATTCCACACAAAATATGAGAGCGTTGTTACCATAGAGTAAGACAGTGACTAGAGACCGCCATCACATATTATATTCGAGGCCACGCAATGTGCAGCCATAACTAGAATTCACATCACTTTGATCTTCTATGTTAAGCAGGGCTTGCTGGAGTCGGTTTGTGTATAGGTTATGATCCATTACTACCGAGACTACTATAAATTATTACTTGATTTGAATACTATAAATTGTTTTTTCTTTCTTAACATTGTTTTCATATATAAAAGCAACAAGGTTAATGTAACCAGGATTTTTGAAAACATAAAATGATTTAAAAGAGTGTCCGTGGAGTTTCTTGCACGTTCTTCTCCATAGAGATCTACGCTTTGGATCGTGCAAATAGCTTCGTGTTTTTGACGGACTGACTTTGACAATTCAAAAGTACCTGATAAAGGTTTATTTGAAATAAATGCTTTGACTTTGACTCCTCTGTACCTTGGAAAGGATGTTAAGCAATATCTATTGATTCCAACTGTAATTTGTAGATCTTTGACAGTCATTACGGATAGTCAGAAGGTAGAAAATCTCAGAGCAGTGTTGGCAAGGGGTATCGTGTAACCCAGTTCGGGTTTGTGTTTACTAGGATAGGATTCAGTCATAGATACAGTCATAAGTCACCCATCCGCAGACCGACCTCGGCAAGCGCTGCTTAAGTTCGACGATCCCACTAACACACCAAGAGAGACTACTTATAATAAAAAAAACACTCTGGCAGGGCCCATCTAGGTGTCTCTTTGCTCTATAACTGCGACCCTAACGTGTACTTTTTTTAATTTAAACTCTCACCCCAGTTTTATAACGAATAGTTGAATGTTTAATTTCAAAGGAGGCATGTGGGGTATGCTGACGGGATGGGGACGATGTAGGGACGTGACGGGGACGAAACAGAGACGTGATGGTAGCGTGTGTGCCGAGTATGTGGAGAGGAGGGCGAAAAATTGTAGATGAGCAAATATGTGGAGTAGTGAGTGAAATATGATATAGATTAGAAGCGGTTGCATAATAATGAATTTAGAGACTTGCAACAATTGTTGAGCGAAACCTCTTGCCCGCTGAAGTAAATAAAATATTGATGGTATTTTGGGCATTGGTTTTAATGTAGGCTGATAGTAATATATCATAGAGAGAGGTTGAATATTAATTAATTTAGAGACTTTAGTAATTCAATTGTAGAAAGAAAGCAATTTCAATTTTTTTTATTTCATTATATAAAAGTCAGAATCTGGTGCAGTGAATTGGTCGATTTTGAAGATGAACCAGCAAGAAACTCCACTGATACAAAAACAAAAAAATGGTAGTAATAACACACACACTGAACAGTGATTAAAAATGCAGATCCTAAGAATGATCCGATTTTCGTTGTCGCGTTTGAGCATGTGGATGTAACAGGACTATTGAAAGATAATAACTTCGAATAATGTGACTATTACTACCAGTGTTAACATTTTTAAAACAACTAAAATGTTGATTTTATATCTGAAAGCTTATTAAAGCAGCTCATTTTGGTGTCAAGTTGAAAGGGAACCGCTTATCTTGGTATGGTCATGTGAAGAGGAGGGATGAAATGCACGTAACTAAAAGAGTTATGAATATAAATGTGGACGGATGGACAGGGAGAAGGAGGCCAAAGAAAAGATGGATGGATTGTATTAGGAGTGATATGAAAGAAAAGGGAGCTAGTGATAGCGTGGACAGAATGGAAGAAAAAAACGTGTTGCACCGACCCTAAGTAACATGGGATAAGGGCAGCAAGATGATGATTTTGGTGTTCAAGTCTGCTACAGAGAAATCATATTAAAAAAATGACCTCGTTTCCAATTAAGAACGTATTCCCTAATTCACATTCCTTCCCAGAGTTTTGTTGAGTAAATAAGTAAATTAAAAACATAATTAGTCGACTGTAGAGTTTGTACTCAATATAGAACAATGCTTATTATTTATTCAATGGCCTATGACCCGTCTGATAAGGAGCCGTACGCCCGTATTTTTATCACTCTTACGTTTCATTGAACTAAAAACTTAGTGTTCGTTAATATTAAAGTTTGAATTGTATTTAGCCGTTACACGTGTTTTTATCCGCCATTTTGAACACGTGGTGGTGAGTTGAATGGCGGTTTTTTTTGCAAATCCTTGTGAATAATTTTGTTGTGGCTTTAGGATGGGATGGCTTGTGTTACAAATAAACCTTTAAAATCTTCATTTAATATTTTAAATAATGCGACTCCTCATTTTACCAGAAGTAGCGTTCTATAAAAAGGATTCTACCTAGGATTTTTCAAAAGTTAAAATGATAAAACTACTGTACCAGCCAGTTACATTACCAGAGCAAAGATCTCTTAATTATTTCTGTCTCCTATTAATGATTAAAACACAGTCGCTGTTTGATGATCAATAGATTTTGACACATTTCATATTAACAGAAAGACCGATAAACGAGGAGTACGAATACACGTTTAGAAGGAGTGGAATTCCCTACCAGAGTCTGTGTTTCCTGTTAGCTGTAACCTGGGGGTCTTAAAGTCAAGAGTGGATAGGTTACTTCTAGGCAAGCGTGCTCCATCATCGACCAAATAATCGCTTTCCATCAAGTGAGATCGTGGTTTAACGCAAGCCTATCAATAATAATAAAAAATTGCACCCGTGCGGATCTAGCGCGGGTCGCTAGTAAATCATGAATACCACTCAAGCAATTGAACAATACCGGTCAACATGACATAACAATCGACAAACCCCATACAAAATCAATTTGTAGTTTCGTCCACTCGCTCCCCATGGATTTTGCGCATAGGCAATTAAGCTCGTTTCCCATGCTTCCATGGAGTACAGCCCCCATGCCTTTGTGTGACCACGTGCACAGCAGATGTGTGCGCCGGAGTTTATTTTAGTTAGTGAGGAGGCCATGGGATTTGTATTTCGAAGACGTGGTGGTCGATTTCGTGGAACGTGGTCAGTTTTGAAAAATGTGTCGGTTTTTATTGGTGGCTTAGTTTGGGATGGGTTGCGATTTTGCAATGGTGAAGGTTTTTGTCTGTTAACAAAACAACAAGTACATAGTTGATCTATGATGATATATTTATGTATATTTTATTTTACACCAAGAATAATAATAAAATACAGGAAAAATCATACAACTGGTAGCCTTATCGCATGCTGCGTCGTATAACGAGCGTAGAAAAGAATCTCTCGCTCTCTCTTCAACAGTTTTCAAGCATGTTATTAAAGTAACTAAAACAGACAGACTATTAAAATCGAATATATCCGTCTTCGCCTCTTGAACGATAATAATCGCCATGCAAATTATAACAAATCTATCATATTATATAACTCCAGATAAAGTATCTGTGCAAATTGTTTGTTAACTATTATTATTAGATAGTTGATTCGCAGTATTAATACGAGATAAGAGACAGCTGTGGCTGAATCAATGTGTGATTCAACGACGCCATCTTTGTCGTCTAGCTGTAATATGTGTCTAGTTTGCATTTATTGTATTGTGTTGAATGCAGGGTCTCTTTATTCCAAGCTAGCTTCCAATCAGCCGTTAACGTGAAACATAAGAAGTCAAAGTTGCTTTCGAATCTATATATTTAAAACAAAGTCGGGTTAGTTGCACCATTTATAACTCAAGAACGGCTCGACCGATTTTAAAGATCTTTGGTCTGTTGGATTTGTCTTTGCCCCGAATAGCAGAATACCTATTAAAATATTGGAAAAATTTAAGAAGAAAATTTATCTCCAAAAATCATTTTCGAATACAGTACCATTCCTGATACACGACAAAAACAAAACACGGTAAATATTTAGGCGGTACGTAGTTCATCGTGACCACTAGTTTACAATATTTAGAATGGATATTAGAAGCATTCGTTTTATACATGTTTTAAAAACTGATTTTATCATTTTAATAAACTAAACTACAGAGAGTAACTAAAGATTCTGTAAATGTTAGTCACATTTTTAACCTAGCTTAATTATTGCCTCGTTCGTATCGTTTAATTTTAGTTTCTTACAAACCATAAACTTAATATATTTTCTCATCTTCGGTACTTTGTCTAATATAATAATGGACTGGTGTTTCACCCTCGTCAGTAATTTTCATTAGTGGCAACACCGTCTCTACTAGCATTCAAGAACTTACATATTTTTTCCTATCCTCACATTATATCAATATCAATTAGAGAAACATACACGCCTCGATAAAAAAAAAACGCAATTTCAAAGTCACAACCAAAAAAAACCAAAAAAAAAAAAATTGTCCTGCCCCCGACCCAACGCGTGGTCACTACACATCTTGTCGCCATCCGAACAGCAGCTGTACCATTCAACATCCGGGTCTATTGTGGGCCCCACAAAAGGACCATATCCCACTCTTATTCAAAATCTTGCTCAGCCTATTCTGTTCAGTGAATATTTTTTTTTTTAATATTTAGAAAAGATTACTCGCAATGTGTGGTTGTTAGCAATGACAGTTATAATCTAAAATTTTAACAATAAAAAAAATAGTAAGTATTTTATGTTCGCATTCGCATTGCATTCGGAAACTATCAAGATACCTACAATTTCCCTAAAATATTGATTGTCGTGAGATGACATTTCGACTTGAATTTTAACGTTTTTATTGAGTATAATATATTTGATATTAATTGATAAGCTCGAGTTTGACCACTACCTCACCTGATGGTAAGCGATGATATGGTCGATTAAATCGTCAGTTAGCAAGAGAGAGATGGAACCACAGGATGAAAAATAAAATTCAAAATTCAAAAGTCATTTATTCAAATTAGGCTGAGTGCCAGCACTTATTGAACGTCAAAGTTCTACATAAAGACAGTCCCCCAAAACGCCCGCCCGTCACCACTTCCTAGTGTTGTAGCTGGGAAGAAGAAGTGGCGCAACAAACTCCCCAGCAATACAAACTCCCCAGCAAAACAAACTCCCCAGCAAGAAATGCTCCATCTCATTTTCGCAACGGAATTATAATGGCTTTAGCACACCATAGCAACTGAAGTAGCAATCAATATATATAAAACTCTTGCGTTACTGGTGACTGAGTGATTAAGTGACTGACAGACAACGCACAGCCGAAACGACTGGTCTTGGAAATCTGAAATTTGGCTTGTAGGTTCCTTGGGAACTGTAAGGGAGTACTAAGAGAGGATTTCCCGAAAGAAGAGAGGATTTGCGCGTTTAAAGTCGCGAGCAAAAGCTAGCCTCGATACACATATACTATCAATCATAATAGGCAATATTTTGAGTGCTGATACCGAATATTTTTTAGCAAAATCATCCTATGAATGAAGTTAATATAACTCCAATTTGTCGTAAGTGGTCCGGCCCATGGATTTTTGAATGACCACACCCTGGGATGGTGCAAGTGATAGAAGAATCTCCCCTTTTCAGCTGCATACTATGGAGATATTATTAATGGTTTTAAAGTAGGTATGAAGAACTTAGCATGTTATGTATTAAAAATGATATAGAAGAAGGAACGCGTGTTACGATTTATATAAGGTGACATTTTAATATATATTTTAAGTAGCCTATATTAAATTAGTGTTAGGAGTGATATGAAAGAAAAGGGAGTTAGTGATAGCGTGACGGCTGACAGGACAGAATGGAAGAAAAAAACGTGTTGCGCCGACCTCAAATAACATGGGATAAGGGCAGGAATATGTTGATTTTAAGTAGCCTATTATAACCGTCTCGAAGTCTCCATCTATCTTTGAACCAGAATTAATCAATATCGGTTCAGCGCTTTAGGTGTGAAAACGTCACAAACGAGCTCACTTTACCATTTATAATATTAGTTTAAGTTTATAATAACTTCATCCTGAGATTCGCAAGATTTCTTAGTGCCAATATAGGGCCCCATTAAAATAGTTTAAAATTTTAACACAACGTTCAGTACGTCTAACCAAAGATATCCAAGCAAAGAAAACACTGATTAAAGTAACTTTATTTTGACCTTAAATAATAAAAATAAAATCTTGTATCTAACGCGTTTTTCTTTTTTTTTCCCATTGTCTTTATTTTGGTGGTCCGAATGATTTCTAACAGTTTGTCCATGTATATTGATGGGACTGTATATATATTTTTAACATAGTAACAAGCCATTATAGATTTTATGGCAGCGTTTTCAAATCGCATCAGCTTATGACTTAGACCACAAACTGTACGCTAGGATCAATAACTGCGTACTAGGGGAAGAAATACTTATCGACAGAAATATAACGCTAGAACGCTAGTAAGTTCAGCAGGACAGTCAGTGTTCTATTTACTCTATAAGAATTAACAACAAAACTCCAATATACAGTGTTTCTAATCTATCATTCTTAGTTGGATAGTATAGTAGTATTTTTTTTTAAGGATGGGAACTGTTAAATAAATAAATAAAATAAATAAATGACTTCTTACACTCTGGGTGGGGCAGAAGGGCGTGTCAGACTCTTACTGACTAAAACCCATCCGTGTTCCTTCTAAAGCCCTTTGCGTTTGCGCAAATTCCGCAACAGATCGAAATGTCATACTAATGTACCTGAAAACATAACACACCTTTATGGCTAGTGTAAAAACATCCAAATTGGAGTTGCAATATCATCTCGACGATATTTTGACAGTTGACGACTGTGATGCGAATTCGAACACTCCTTAAAGTCGGTGGCCATTGACGGCACGGGGCGTGGCAAGGATATTTTTCATTTACAAATAATTTTCGACCTATTTTTCAATGAGTTTAGCACTGTCATTATTTTTCGTTTTTCCCCGGAACACTACGGCACGTCATGACATTCCACAAGATGCCACAGCACACCGCGGCAATCATTTTAACAAAATACACATTAGCACTAAACTGAACGAGCGCTAGATTGTGCTTGCTTTCGTCTCGACGTGGTATGCCACAAGATCGTGTGGTATGCCGTGGGATTCTTCAGTAAGTGCTCAGTGCTGCGGGTAACCACCGGATGATTCGGTATGCCGAAGTGTGCCGTGCTGCGCCATGCCATGCCGGCAACAGCCCTTAAACGTACAGGAATTGTCCTTCAGATTTTTTTTCATCAATTCTCGTATTTTGTTTAGTAATTTCTAAAATGTATTTTTAGATGATACTGCGTCTTGAATTTTAAGCACGAGAATAGGGTATTGGAATTAAAAAAAAAACAATTATTCCGTCAGATAGATTTCCAAAAAATGTTGGTCGCGTAAACAAAACATGAAGACAATACAGTGCGTTGAAAACTCGTATGACGTCACTTAGCAGTACACTTTAACTGAAAAATTTATCTTTGATGCGTTTTATCTTCGTAAATTTTTATTGATTTGAAAATAAAAATACATATCCAATATTTTTCGAAAATCTAACTGACGGACTAAACAGAACCATATTTTTTAAACAAACCAACAAAGTCAAAGTCAAGTCATTTATTTCAACTATACCATTAAAAGGCACTTTTGAACGTCAAATTAACAGTTTAAAATTAAAATATAAGTGACTCTAGTTGTCCATTCGCAAAAAGTAGATTCTTATGGACAACATCCCTTTTGTCCTTAGGTAAGTTATTCAAAAACTGTATTACAGTCGTTTCTTCAATAATTTTGATGTTTAGGACCATCTGGTTAGATTAGGAGCTCGATCTTGGACAAATATGTTAACCATGATGACATAATAGATACTAGAACAATATGGCGAACAATGACGTCATACACAGCTGCCATTACAATTTAATGATTTTTATAACTACTCCACATTCCGTGTGTTTTAAAAACAATGACGTCATGACAACATGTGCTTGTTTGTGGGTGCTAACCTCTGAAATTGCTTGACACGTTTTTATTGGGTTTTTCTGTACCTATGAATTTGTATTATAACTTCGTACAAAGATATAGTGATGGGTGGATAGGCATGAATCGTAGGAATTTATTGTATTATTTCCTCATTCGTTTAAAAAATGAAACATTTTAACGGCTGTAGAAACGTATATTTAGCCCCAATTCGTTCCGATTAAACGCAAGTCAAATGGCTGTTGAAAACTCACTCAGCAAAACACAGCTAGATTACGCGCGTTTGACAGCTTGTTACAATAATTTTCGTTCGAAAAACTGAGCCTAAGCCCTTTACCCAATAAGTTGCAGTCAGCTTCCAGTATAAGCGGATACAGCTGAATACCAGTATTTTGGAGCGACTGCCTATCGGACCTCCACAGCCCAGTAACTAAGAAACGCGTTACAAAAATGTAGCTATATTAATGAAAACTCAAATGATTACAAAATGTCAACCCAAAATTGAATATAACTAATATAATATCAAATACAAGATAAAATTATACAACAGCTACGTTTGACAGATAAGAGGTGGCCTTCGCTCAATGATAAGGTAGGTACCGATAGCTGACTGATACTGGCCAATGTTAGATCAAGCTGAACAACGGCCATCTCGACCTAAAATAACGTCAAAAATGATAAAAAGAGGCTGTATTGTTTTCGACCTTTGCTCGAAAAAAAAATCAAACTGTCAATTTCAATTTACAGTCAGACAAATGTCAAACTTTTGAAAAAAGAACACAGTTGCCATATTGTCTTTTTAAATGAAAGTTAGCGTTATTTTACGAAGATATGTTTCTAACTATCTCTGAAAGATATTGCGACGTACAAATAAACGCTATTAAAATCAATAAACTGGTCCAAGAATAGGGCGACATTGCAATTCAAGCGAGGACATTGATATCTGACATCCATATTCAATGTATGTTTTTCAAGGCATTTTAGTAGGATTTTGTTCGATAAATGGTTAAAATATGAAACAATTCTGAATATTATTTTTCTCTAAATAATACAGTAGATTTTCAAGACCAAGCTACGCTTGCTGAAGTTGCTGAAGTTTATCCGTGGATGGGTGATCATTCACTGTACCTCGGAAAGCATGTCAAGTTGTTGGTCCCGGCTGTCATTTGTAGATTGTCAAAGTAGAACGACTGTCAAAGTACAGTCGTGAAGAGTAGTGTGAAGCCAGAAAATATGGCGCCAGTTTTGCCAAGAGGAATCACGTTACCCAGTTCATGAGTTGTAGAAGTCCGATAGGCAGTCGCCCCAGGTAAGATACTAGTACTCAACTGCATTCGCTCAGACAGGAAAACGAGCCCAATATAGTTGGGAAAAAGCTAGGCAGATATATATATTGTTTTGAATATTTAACAACGTACAAACAGTAGCTATCAGAATTCTGTCTTACCAACCAGTATGTTATCTTTATTTAACAATTTACTTGGTATGATAAAGTGACTGATAGATATCCATTGTGTGACATTCCAAAATTAATGAATGAACGGTGCTTGTTTAATGATAAATGTGAAATAGATAATTAAATATCTATTTCGTCGTATTTTTTACTATTTGCGCATTTCATTTTGCCGACACACTATCACGATAATCCTTGGCAAGACAAGTGTCAAATTTTCTGGCTTATAACGAGCCAGTAACCACTGTCAAAGATGTCACAGACATTAAAATGACAATAACAGTACCTATTATCTAAGAAAAACTTTCGTATATTTTTTTTCCTTTTTTTAAAAAATTTGAAATGCATTATTTAAGACCTATTTTCGAATCTGAACAAAGACGCTCCTTGTTTAAATTAGGAACAAGGTCTGTTACAAAGGAGTATTATACTTTTTATTCTTATATTTTAATTCTCATTTTTATAATAGCTTATAATTATGTACATATATCAAAAAATGCTAATTCAATCCCAATGAAATTTCCAACACAAGATAGCTTAGATCCCAGAGATTCGGTCTTATAAGTATACCAAACTTAGAGGAGAAAAAACGAAAATCAGGAAATTTTAAACTTCCTACTTGGACCTCCTTTGACAGATTCGGTAGACGTTTTTTTGTAGGCTAAGTCCAAATAAGAGCTCTTGAATGTATTTTGGGGATGCAAGAGGGACCTTTGTAGATTTTGCTTTGTAGTCTTTTATAGACTTTATCGATACAAAGATATCCGATTTATAGAATCTCGAAAGTAATGTGAGAATGTGCTATTATTACTAACAAAGTTACAAGATATGTTTAATAATATAGGACTACAGGGAAGCCTTTGTAACTACGAAAGTTAAATAATAACCGTAAACAAATTAATATTTTTCAAGAAAGGTCGTACTATTCTTTGGCTTCTTGAAAAACTTTCAAGACGTAGTATACTCTTTCTGTTCTTTCTTTGGAACCATTACTAGTGCCGTTATTTTTTTAAATTACTACGGTTTCTAAAAGTATTTTGATTAAAGATGCAACTGAATTCCTGACAGCTGTCATTTTGATTTTGACACATGGTAAAATTGGCGCGGAAAATCAATTTGACATTCAGTAATCTTCTTGAATTTAACCGTTAATTTCAAATCGCAATTACTTTTTAGTTTATGTAGTTAACTAACTATGAATACACAATGTTGAAACCAAGCTGACTGACTGAGATTTGATACTTATTAAAACATTTCTTATCACATAGCATTGACTGGAGAATTTGCTTGTCAAGATTTTGTTGCATACAATGAAACATCAATTAATTGGTCGTATTATTTATATATTATATTTTTTTTTATTATTTAAAGTTGTGCTTTTAACCACAATTCCACCTGATGGAAAACGATGAAGTGATCGACGATGATGCACGCTTCCCTAGAAGTAAACTGTTCAACAACTTGTACTATTGCTGAAATTAGCGCTGTCTGGTGAAAGTAACGGACAACCTCTTTTTCTCATACGATTTGACATTAGGGAACGTTAACGCGATCGACTGCTTTTAAAAACTGACACTAGCCAGTTTGAAAAAATCGGTATTCACAAGGACTTCCCTTACTACTCGTTGTCGTAAGTCCGGATTGAAATACGATAAAAAAACGTTTTTGCAAAATACAATATACTTACTACAGCTGCACTCAGCACAATAGTTAGGATTTTATTGTTAACCAACAATGGTCTCGACCTCTTTGGTAACGGCATTTCGGGGGTTGCCATGTGCAAAATTATTATTAGTTTTTGTCTGGCAATAATGTCGTTGCGTCAAACTGGATTTTGGTGTGTCTCGTGGGCTATTGTAGTTTTTTTTTTTTTGTTTTCTTAGAATAAGCTCAGCTGCTTATTCCAGCAGTTGTCAATAAGCATCTGTGAATTCTCACCAAATATGGAGTGGCCAGCTTCCAATCTAACCGAGTGCGACTTAATATAATGTTACATTTTTTATTATTACCTATTAAAAGGCGTTCACCACAATCTCACCTGATGGTAAGCGATGATGTGGTCGACGATGGAGCACGCTTGCCTAGAAGTAACCTATCCACTCTTGACTTAAAGACCCCTAGGTTGCAGCTATCAGTAAACCCAGATTCTGTACGCATAATCGGCACAATGGAAGTATTGACATAATGTTTTGTACGTATGGGTGGGAGCTTTTAATCGATGCCAATGCTTTGGTCGAACAAAAACGAATTTAGCAAGTTCCGTGTTTCATACATTTACTTTTTGGTATTTTAATTATGTAAATACCGGTTAGTTTTATCCTGTAATTTATTAATGATAAGGTTTAAGGAAAATATAAGAGTGTATTATTACTTTAAATGCTTAGCAACAGTTCCTGTTTTTAGGTGCTTTGGTGGCAAAAATATTTTTAGACGGTTATCGAATTAAACCACATTTTATTAAATACTTTATCATCAATTTCCAATGAAAAATTAACATCAGAAGTTTCCAGTATATGTAGAACCTCGACTTGATTCTTCAAATTGTAGGTAATGTAAAATTCTTAGGTAATGTAAAATGGGTTATGTAAAATGTTATCTATGTTTTTATAAGTTTCTATTAAATAGTACCTACCTAACACAGAAACAGTGCATACTTACAATATCAAATTAAAGTCGCAATCTGTCAAAAATATATGAAAAATTGAGATGCGAATGCTGCTTATAATCACGAGAATTGGCTCCCTGACTTTAAAAAAAATATCCATAAAGGAACATAAGATACAAATGGAACTAAAAACTAGCCAAATAAAGTCGACGTGGCAAACATCAATGTCATACGACCGTCGTCCCGTTAGGAGCGCCATTAACCAGAAAATTGGGGTCAATTTGTTGTTTGCCCATTTGCCTCGTTACGGCGGCCATGTTTGAAATAATTTGGAAATGGAACGCGTTTCGGCGGGAACGTCCTCCATTGGCTGTCTGTTTGGGCTTTGTTTTTTTTTTTAAGTGGACAGGGAATGGATTGTCTGGTGTGCCAATTGTTGGAGTGTTCGTCACCAGATTGGTTTTTTTTTCCTTTTTTGTGAAGATGAAACTGCTTTTTGATAGGCTGTCGCTTCTTGTAATGTACTTTTATTTAAATGTGTTCGGTTTGATGGAAGCTGTCTCGAATCAGTTTCTCTCGTGATCAGTTGATTCGGTTATGGTTTTCATACTTCAAATCACACTAATATTTTAAAGGCGAAAGTTTGTGAGTGTGTGTATGTTTGTTACTTCTTCACGCGCAAACGGCTGGACCGATTTAGATGAAACTTGGTATAGAGATTGTTTGAGTCTCGGGAAAGGACATAAGATAGTTTTTTATCCCAGGAGTACGTTCCCTTGGGATAATTTTTGACAACCACGCGGTCGGAGCCGCGGGCGGTAGCTAGTAGGCAATAATTATTTATATTCTTGCACAAGTTGCATCTTGTGTTTGAAGTGCCTTTTTAAACAAAAAATGCCTTTATTAGGACTGCAGCATATTTTTAATTTTGAGAAATGGTAACTATTCTAGGATATTTAGAATCTGGAAATGCAAGTAAAATACTAAGTAAGTGAATATTATAATTTCAAACATCACAGAAATGGAGAAAAATTATCATTTCTACGAGTTTATTAATAAATTATATTTCTAAGTAAATATTTATGCAAAAGGCTGTTCATATTCAAGGTAAAGTACCAATTAATTTAACCTTACTATAAATAACCTTAAATACCAAGTATCTGAATACCAGTATATTACATGGAGCGTCTGCCTTTGTGGTCTCTACAACCCAGTTACTGGGTAACACGATACCAGGCAAGACTAGTTGCCAGACATTCGAGCAAATAAGCACACATAAATAACATCACGCCTGTACCTATTTCCTGCAGGGTTAAGCGGAAATGTACTTAATTATCGATAATACACTGAAATTACACCATTTACGTGTAATTCCTATATATTATAGGGCGAACCTATCCAGCGAATAAAATAACATTAAGTTTAGAAACTAAAAACCGTTGAAAATCAATAAAATATCAGTCTACAAACTGCCACTAGCATTCCCTTACAATTTATCTGAGCCGCCATTGATTCCAATTTCAAATCTTGATTCTGTTGCCGACGTACGGACAAATATGGCGGGAATCTATCCGAAGCAATCCGCCATTTTGTTTGATTTTTCTATTTTAAAGTTTTCATTTGTGATTTTTCTTAGTTATTAGGTTATAATAAGAGTTTTAGGTTTATCTTTAAGAAGGTTTAAGTCTCTAGGTATAGCTAATTCTGGTAGGTAGGTAGGTAGTGGGTATTTTTGTCCACGCATTGTCATGTGAAGTGAAAAATAGTTTCTTAAAAAAAACCTTTCTTATACACCTATAAAAGAAACTTTGGCTAGCTCTTGTTCCGATACTGATTCTTTTGACAAATTATATAAACTAAGAAACAAATCCTAATCGTCATCTGGCAAGGCCTTCTTCCCATTTAGGCACACTTGGAGTTTTTTTTTCATTATGCACGATTGAGGACAAGGTCCTAAAAAATATCTATATTTATGAGCAACAACGTGCATTGCTAAAAACAAATAATACATTTTTAATCTCCGAATTCTCCTAAACCGAAAAATTCCTCGAATTAAAAAAAAAATTGCAACCACAAAAAAGCTTCCCATCCGGCCACAAAATGTTTCAATATTACAAAATATGTTGAACGGAAGTCGGTACAAGATAGCAAGGGCTGACCTCGACCCGATAACGGCTTCGATTCCGACCCATACGAGTAATATGGCCGCTTTGAATAATTAGAAATCTGAATAAATACACGTGTTTGGGAAGGGAAAGTTTAACGACAGTTCTAAATTTAAGAAAAAAAAAAATGTCAAAAGAGAAAAAAAATTACACCTGTCAACGGTCAATATGGAGGTTTTAATGTTTTTTATAAGGATTACCATCAGTTTCTGCATACAGCGTATCTTAGGTGTAATTTCGAGCAAGAAAATAAATACTTATGACATAAGTATATATTTATTTTCTTCAAGAGTCTTTTTTCAAATCAACGAATACTGTCCCACGGCTGGGCAAAGGTCTCCCCAAAGCCTTTTCCCAAAAAAAAAATCGCTTTAAAATGCTTTAAACTCTGTTCGAGACAACCGCAGTCAAATATTTCACCCTAACCAAGGCTGTTACGAACCTTAACAGTAAGACCTGGAACTCAAACAAAATAAGCAGACAGTTTTAAATTAAAACGAACCAACAATAGCCTACCTAACTATTTTCGCTAGGTCCTCGAGTCCCGACCTCTGTCAAAGCAGACCTCTTCAAACATAATCTGAAAAAACTCTTATAATTACCGCTTCTTTAAATATACCCCAAAAAAACGAAAAAAATGGTAAAAAAGAGTAAATAAAAACCAATGACAAAGCGCGATCATATCGCGAAACGACCTTTTTAATTAAAAAAAGAAGTCTAATTTTCAAAATGGCGGCCGCATTCGAGATTCAAATTTCGAATGTGTTCTTTTTTTCAAGATGTCTATTGTCAACGGTTTGCGGGTAAGTAATTGCTTTTATTTGATTCGTTCTTTTCGAATTGTGATGTTGGTATAATGTTTAACTTCTTACCTGTGATTTTTTGAAGGGTTATTCCGCGGTTCCTAACTCCTACAAACCGTTGAATTTATTTTTATTATTTCCGTATCTTCGCCAATATACAGATTGCGAATATGCAGACTTTTAATTGTTTTCGTTCCTTGAAATACCCCGTACTAGAGCTTATGTAAATCGATTTTGACTCCGAGTTTTTGGAGTCCAAAATTCTCCAGTTTTCTAGTTATCAACGGCGACACGTAAGACCGTGCATCGAAAAAATGTACACTACTAACACATTTTTAGACACAAATACTAGGTTTTCCAAATTGACAGATGGACTCTGCCTTTTGGTCCACCAAAAATAGTTGCACAACTTTTGACACAAACTTAATTCTATGTGTAGGTACAATGGCGGCCATATTTTGTTCATCAGTTCTTCAGACAGCCCACAGCAATTCGCCAATCTAAGCTTTCCAAAATATTAGTCTAAAATTCCTTTCCAATTTAAGATTAATAAGTAAAATAACTCACACCGGTCTGTTTATTTTAAAAGCATAATGAAATATGGCGACTGTTCCACTGACTAATAATAGCTATTTGTAACTTTCTATAAGATTATTAGCTATATTTCTTCTTTCATTAAGTTCAATACTTAAATACAGATGTTACTTTAATTATTGTTTTTCATTTTTAATTAATTACTTATTATTATTATTGTTTTTGCAAAGAATTTTGACATTCAACTTTATTCTTTTGTTGTTTTTTTAAACTAAAACATTAAAAACTAGCTTTTTCTCCCGGATTCGTTTGGATTCGTTTCGTTCCGCCAACTCTATCTCTGTACCAAAATAATAATTCATCAATTTCGGTTCAGCGATATAGGCGTGACAGCGTATTACAAGCAAACAAACTCACATTCCCATTCATAATGTTATTTTGGATTAGAAAAAACAAATGAAAAAGCAAATATATACAATAAAAAAAAATAATATCGTATCCGAATAAATTTTCAAAAATCGAAATTCCAACCTCAAATTCGAACGTCAATTTTAAGGACCAAAAAACAACCGTTAAAGACCCATTGACAATCGAATTGTAATGTTTTAAATACAGAACGCAATGGCGGACATCCGTGGAAGTTGAATTTGTCGGCGGATGAGGCCAATCGCGCTTGTTCCCGTCGCTGACGCACAGAGTCGGGGGACAGACTTAGGTTAGGTGTGATAAAATGTAGCTAACCAGTCATATATAAACTATATATAGATGCATTAACCGCACTCTAAAATTACACCAAAAATGAAGACAACAGCCGATATAATACATAATTGCTTAACTATTATTAAAATTATAGTGATAAACATGGTTTTGTAAGTGATATGTTGGTGTAGATTTACCTAAAACATTCACTTATTTAAATATTAGGTTTTTTTTTAATCAGTTTTTAACTAACCAGCTATTTTCACAGCTCTATCATTCGCCTCATTCAGATTTCCGTATCAAGACTGAAAATCAATAACTTTGCTATTTCTAAAAAAAAGGAATGATTGAGCCCTGTGCTAATCCCATCTTAAACTAAAGCCATTTTAGTAGCAATCTGTAAAATAATTTAAATGCCTAGAAACACATAGCTGTTGTCTTTCGACAAACCAATTGTGTAAAATAAAGGAGATTTAAAAATGACTAGTAAACACTACAACACAACGGAAATAAAAAGCAATAGGAACTACGAGAGTAAAGGGAAACAATTAACGCGCTATTTCCTAACTACCTAGCTCCCTATTTCCTACCTAACATCCTTTCAAAACTTCATTCACTAAGCAAACATATTCAACATACATTCGTAATGTATGTATGTCATTGTAGTCCCCGAATATATAACAAAATGATCAATGAAACGTCTTTAAAATAACATAATGTTTCCATCTGGCCCTCAAAAAGAAGAATACATGAAAGCCCAATACCCAAACACATGCAAATTAAAAAAAAAATACAAACATCTAAAAATAATATTAAAATGCAACGAAAAACTGGGACACATACAGTTCCAAATTTTAAATTCAAAAATCGAAGCTTACTTTTGACAAAATAAGATCGGAATCGTAACGGTTGCGATCGAGATTTGAAATTTAAATTCGAATATGGAACGTTGTTGATAAAGAGGCGGTTGTTCGGTTCAATGCTAGTGTTGTGTTGCCTTGATTTGTTAATAAGTGGTGTTACCATGTGTAAGAACGATTTGGGAGAGACTGTCGTATAACGAAAATGTACCCATCCGTAAGATTTTTGACTAATTTCAAGAGCAGTTATCGTTTTAATAGGTTTAAAGAACTTTATTCTCATAAGAACTTAAATAACAGTTCACTTAATCAAATTAATCGATATTTTATCCAATTTACACAAAACCTTACTGCAGTGACTTACAATACATTCTATAAACACAACTTAAATACTTAATGCAAGCTAGATCCAGCTAAACCCGGACATTATCTATCAGTAAATCTTCAAACTGATATCATTATGTACATATTGAAGACAAATTCAACTTCCAAACATGGTCACCCTAATAATAATTTTGTCCTATATTCCGTGACACGTGTAAAAAGATTTCCGTTTATATTTGTAGAAGATTGTTATCGAATAATTTGTAAGGTTGACACGGATCCTTATTTGTATACAGTAGGATTTCGTTGACGCCATTTTGGTGTTACAAAATAACTTGAATAGATAACTTGAATTTCGTAATCATTGACAATACTTCATCATCATATTCATTATTCATCATATACATTCATTTGGTTGGGTCTAGCGTAACATATTGTCTTGATCTTCCATTTTTTTTATTACCGCTCGCGTTTGTCCACTATCTCACCTGATGGTAAGCGGATGATGTGATTGAAGATGGAGCACGCTTGCTTAAAAGTAACCTATTCACTCTTGACTACCCCCAGGTTGTAGCTATCAGGAAACACAGACTCCGTCAAACAATTCCACTCCTTAGCTGTGCGCACAATGACATTGCTCTTGACACATTAAAAAAAAAAAACTTCATAAAAGGAACAATAAGTTCAATATGTAACACAGTGTAGTGCTTTCTTGATTTAAGTCTCACAGACTTCCCTAAACTATAGAATTTTGTGTCGATCGTTTTAAAATAAGTAGGTACGTAGAATGTATTTAAATTTCAATTCATGTAATGTCAAATGTCAAACGCTAATACGTCATCGCCTATATAATGTTCCTTTATGAATTACAGAGAATGTACACTTTGTAAGCATTATCTAACGAATTTAGGTAGTAAGAAGCCGGATGGGATTCTCATCATCAAATATGGCGAACTTTAGAACAATCTGCCATCACCATAAAACAATTTGCCAATCCTTGCCCAATAGGGATGTTGCCTGGATTCAAAAAATATGATTCTATTTAGTCCGTCAGTGAAATTATCGAAAAATATTGAATACGTATTTTTTATTTCATCAAGTCAATAAATTGACGAAGATAAAACGCATCAAAGATAAGGAGTGCCACGAATTTTCAATGCACTGTATCGTCTACATTTTTTGTTTACGTGACAAAAGACAAAACGCGTGATCAATATTTTTGGAAATATATCTGATGGATTTATTAGATTTTTTTAGATATAGGTTATAACTGAGTATTTTATATGGACCTACTGCCTATTTGCTGTCCTCCACCAACCAGTGAGTAATAGGATATACTTTGGAAGAAATTAATTTAAATCTATAGATGCAAAATATAATAAAGCTGAAGAGTTCGTTTGTTTGAACGTGCTAATCTCTGGAAATACCGACTGGATTTGAAAATGCTTTTTGTACATGATAGCCACATTCATAAGGGATGCTATAAGCTATACGAGAACGGGAAATTCCTACGGGAACGGGAAAAAATGGTATATGCGAGTACGAAATCGCGGGCAAAAGCTAGTAGTAGCAAAATAAGAGGACGACTTAAATATGACTAGAAAATCTATGGAAAGCAAAGACAAGTTCCCTCGACCCTAAAAAAAATGGGATGAGAACAAAAGACGTTGAATTACCATCAACATTCAAATACAAGGAAACCATTGAATCGCAGTTCCTTTAAATAAATAAATAAAACATAAATGTATTTGAATTTAGTATAGCCAGTTTTAAAAGACAGAATTTGTGAAGATTTTTGTTTTGTTACAGTAGGAGAGTATTTATTTTTATTTTATACAGGTTTTAAACCTAGACCACGGAATGTGACATTTAAATCTCAAAAGATATTACAAAAGTAAATTTTCTTTACACAAAACTCCAAACAATAGACGAATTGTTTATTTATGAAAGCATCTCTTTCTTTACAGATGTGCGCGAGCTTCGACATTTTCAAGATATCCTGTTACAGAAATGGTCCACGTCTCCGTAAGTATTGAAACAATAAATATCATATTCCCCACAAAAAAATTGCCACCACCCTTGACAATCATAAAAGGCCACATGACATTAAAAAAAGCGACAATAATGACATTTCCGAACTGTCATTTAGACATTAATGACAGATGTCATTATGTACCCTCTAAAAATAATACAAAGCTATAGGTAGGTCCTCTACCAACTAACAAAATGGATATTTCCTGTCTTTTACCGTTTCTTGGTATACCATCCCTTTAGTAAAAGATATATAGCGAATACTAGAAATGGCACTACTCCAAATTACGGACCATTAAAGTTGGAGAAAACGTGGCTTTAAAATCCAGAACGGCCTTGCAGTTGGAAAGGCCCTACATATTTTAACTTTAAAAGCACAATCTTAAAAATAAACGAATATTAAAACAATTTCCGCATACAACCCTAATCTCTTCAAAACTAGAGTGAATAGGCTTCTTCTGGGTAAGCTCGCTCCATCGTCGACTTTGTCTCTGTCATCTATGACCTAGACTAGAGTCAAGAGCAACCATCCTACTAATATTAGAAACGCGAAAGTTTGTAAGGATGGATGTATGAATGGATGTTTGTTACTCTTTCACGCAAAAACTACTGAATGGATTTTGATGAAATTTGGCACAGTTGTAGATTATAGTCTGGAATAACACATAGGATACTTTGATCCCGGGAATATGTTCCCTTAGGATAATTTTCGACAATCACGCGGGCGGCAACTAGTATTAAATAATGAAAAAAAAATGTATGCCATAAGCAAACACTTGACCTCAATTTCTGATGGAAAACGATGCATTCGGTCTACAATGGAAAGAGCCAGTCCTGAAGATTACTGTACGTCCTTCAATATACCGACAGAAAAAAACACACAGGGAAACTCGTTACTATAGTACTCAGTCATTAACTTGACATCGAGTTTTAGAAACAACTTCGGCCTTGTATAGCGTTGTCCTTCTCACTCTTATCTCTGTGACATTATAATTCTCTTGCCCTCATCACAATTTGGTTGGTGTCGGTGACATTTGTCTGCTTTTCCCGTTCTTCTCTATATGTTAGTCGACATTCCAGTCGTTTTTTCGCCTTTGACCGAAAGCGAAAATGTGGTCGACGATAGAGCACGCTTGCCTAGAATTAACTCTCTCTGTATTAAAAGACCTTCAGGTTGTAGCTATCAGGAAACAATAACTTTGTCAGGGAATTTCATGTCTTGACAGTATCCTAGACAACAATAAATTCTCCTGCATTTTTAGTATATCATCTTCCACGCAGTCAATCGTTTCTTCGATTTTCATCTCCTACAGTTCTGTTCCAAAGAGTTACCGTGGCCTCGGAAAGCAAAATATAGTTGAAAGAAAACTGGTGGGTTTTAGTCAGCAAGAGTCTGACACTCCTCTCGCCCAGACCGGGAGATGTCTGTCTGTTTGATAATTTCGCATAAAAAAAACGTGTGCGTCTCGGCACGCCCGACAGAAGTGATAACTTCAAACTAATCTAAGTTGAAATATTTAATATGGGAAGCGTCTGTCCGAAATACGACTAGCGCTGTGGGTTAGAGTGAGAGAGGAAGAGCCTGCCTACCGCTGCCGTATGCGTAAGAGAAAGGGAAGCCAGACAGACTGGCGCCGTAACGCGTTATGTTACGAAGCGGTTTACCTTCCCATAAGAAGTTATCACTTCAAAAGCCGTGTATAATACTAATGCTCTTCCATTATTTCTACATCTACAATCGCCACGCCTGCCAGGGGGTGACCTTAACGCTGTGTCAATTTTAGGTCAACGTCCAATTTCATACTTGTACATAACGACAATATTACGATTGTGTTTCCTAGGGGGTAAGCACGGGCGTTACTAAATTCGGGTTCACAATATTGTGTTGTATCGCTATTGAAGCAGTTGATTGGCTACAAAACTCGCTGTGATGTCACGAAGGCCTGAAGATTCGTTTGAATGATGTATCCTCACCCATGGTGTCTCGTGGCTAAAAAATAACAGCCGCACGGATCGATCAAGGTTCAGCAACGCTTGCCAAGGTTGGTCTGTGAATGGGTGACCATCTTAACATACCGAGTTTCCTCCGTACCATGCATGTTAAGCCGTTGGTCCCGGCTGTCATTTGTAGATTTTTGGCAGTTGTTACGAATTGTCAGAAGCCATTAAATCTGACACCAGTCTTACCAAGGAGTACCGTGTTACCCTGTTAATGGGTTGTGGAGGTCTGATAGGCAGCCGCTCAACGTAAAATACTGGTATTCAGCCGAATCCGGTTTGACTGGAAGCCGACCTCAGTATAGTTGGGAAAAGGTTAGGCAGATGATGATGACGTATTTCCCAGCAATAACATTTCTCGACCGTAATGTGAACTTAGCTTGTAGTACATTGTCTAAATTATTTCCTAAGGAAGTCTTTCGTGAAATCAGCAAACGGTTAGTCGACGCTTCACGTGACCAGAGGGCTGGCCTTTTCTTTGGCTAACGAATCAGTATTGCCATTCAACGTGGCAATGCAGGCAGGGTTCTGGGCACTTTTTTCGTTGACAGCGATGTGGATGAATTTTTCGATGCCCTGTGAATTCTTCCCCTGCCCTTTTTGTCTCCGCTTGTATATTTTCTACTCGGTTGTAGGAAGTCTTGGTTTAGGGTATTGGTATTCTGCGACATTTGTTTGGCTGTATCACTTTTAGACAATGGAGCTTAACAGAAAGACGCGATTGTCTGTTCTATCTAATAAATCTGTTTAGTAGCTGTCACTAGAACTATTACTAGACTGTCATTTCAATTAGAGTTGCCACCTGTACATACTATAATATTGTACTATAGAGTTTGTTTCGGTGTTTCTTCTCAGGGTAGTCAGCTAGGAAACACCGGCCTCATCTAGTTTAAAAATGACCAAAAAAGATTGACGTGTTAAAGTGTTATGTTTAACCTACTTAAAAAATAAATATCATTTATCACATTTTAGGCAATTTTACTGTATTATAGACAAATAATTAGAACGTAAAATACTATATTTTCATTGCTAACTCAAATACTGCGGGGTATTTTTAATAAAATCCCATACAAGGCCGAAATACATTAGTAAAAAGCAGTTTGAAGGGGTGCTAAAATGTTCAAGCTCTCTGTGCTCGCTCTCGTAACTGTCATGTCTAAAATTCTTCAACAGTAGTTTACAACTTGACTCCGATTTCTGTATAAAAGGTAAAAAATAAATCCGTCAGGATACATTCTTAGCTGGATTCCGTTCCAGCTCCCCCCTGCCCCCGTCTCGGCGGCATTCATATTTTTTTGCAAAACCAAATGCCCTGACAGGGTTAGTCCGAAACGTAGAACATGATGCTGAATATGGAACCATGAAACCAAGAACTTAACTTCTTAAATATTTTTTTAATAAACCACGAAAAATTATAACGAAATTATAAATGTTGTACACATTTGAATTTTTTAATAGTACTATATTTTTGCAACGATTTACAAAAAAATACTATATTTCTTCCAAAAAAAAGTGGCAACCCTCATTAAAACGGAAATAGACTACCTATTCTATACAAGACACAAATCCAAGAGATTAGTAATTTTACCAGCTAAACTTTTAGATAATTTAATAATGTGAATTCAATTTAATACAGGCAATAACGGCAAAAATTCTATTCTTATTTTTTTAAACCACTATTCAATCATCGTAAATACTACAGAAATATTTCAGGGTGTAGGCATTTTATTCGTCATTCCCCTGATATTTGGTTTGTTTTCACAAATATTGGTGCTTCTAGAGTAAATAAAGGAGTAATTGTTTGACGAAATTGGGGTAGGTATTGGTTTTGTACTAATAAATGATTCTGTATTGCCCAGTGCCGCTATTGGGCAAGCTATTCTGAAAAACACACCATCCTACTAATATTATAAATGCGTAAGTTTGTGAGGATGGATGGATGTTTGTTACTATTTCACGCAAAAACTACTGAATGGATTTTGATGAAATATGGCACAGTGGTAGATTATAGTCTGGAATAACACATAGGATACTTTTTATCCCGGGAATATGTTACCTTGGGATAATTTTCGACAATCACGCGGGCGTAGCCGCGGGCGGCAACTAGTTATTAATAAGTCTGTTTTATAGAAATATTTCCCTCGAAATAACAATGTCATTTTGTTTCATGTTTCACATTTAATGTTAATGTGTTGTCACATTTAATATTCAAGTGCATTTCACAACTTAAAATGAATATTTTGATATTAAAATATTTAAATGATGACATTAATGTTTCAGAATGACACACGTCATACGCATTTTGAAACATAAAATTAACGTCAAATTACTCAACAACGATGTTGTCTGCCTATCAAAAACATCTTTATACATTATTCACATAAATACTGCGAGGTAACCCCTGCCTACCCCCTCGGGCCGAGACGCAGCGTAATGAATTAATTAAACACTTCCACTCGACTGAGAAGTCTGATGGGAAATTAGCGGGTCGCTAACGCCATCTAGCGGGAAGTAGCGACAACTTTTTTATTTGGAGTTTTATAATTTTCGAATGAAACTACTGATTGTCTTGTTATAAAAAACCGTTTTAACTATGTTATCGGTTTTCTTTAATTCGATTCTCATTGGAATTAGACTCGTCAAATATAAATGCTTTGGATTCACTTTAGTAGGGAAACTGGTAGCGCCATCTCTCGTCGAGTAGCAACAATATTGACCCTAATTGAAAACAATTTTGTAGTTTACTAATCAAAACTGCCCCTATGACTCATCATGAGCTTAACGTTCCTAACGCGATCAAACACCCTAAGCCCTTTAAAATGCGGGCTGGACCCCTATTTGAAGCGATTACTTAGTTTTTTTCGACCCAACAGCTTGTATTCGAGTAATTAAAATGAGAGGGTTGCAATATTGTAAGAGATCAGGGTATTCATTTAAATTAAATTTGATCTTCGATTTTGTTAATAACCAAAATGTGCATTTTGGAAATGTTAAAAGTTGTCCAACGTTTAGTTATATATTATTTCACTAGATGGCGTTAGCTGTAGGTTATTTTGTAAAACATTTTTTACATTGCCATTTGGTCATTACTCCCTTAGATACAATCAAAATTCATACCGAGCTTCTACAATCTAAGCCAGGTTTACGTAGTTTGAAGTTGTTCATTTATTATTCTGCTCTTTATCCAGTCGGTGTATTCCCTAGATCATTTCTAACGATACCCTTGGGATGGCCAGTAACTGGGTTTGGTTCATACTTAGAGCGAAACTAGACGAAGTAATGATGGTGTAAATAAATTGGGATAAGGGTAGGAGAGGGATGATTATGAACACTTAGGAAAAACGAAACACCGCGTCAGGTATACGAGTCAACTAATGTTCATTGTCAATTAAATTTTACAATCACTTTTTAACTTTACAACCATGGGAATAAGGGTGGTCGCATGTCTAGAGTATTCATAACAAGATATCTTTAGCTTCACCAGTTCCCAATCACACAATATCATCTACGCGAAGATGACAATCAATTATTCTCTGCTAACCCCTATTTAACCTTAGGCATGAATGTACACACTCAATTATAACGGTTTCACCCTAAACGCCAGGCTCCGGGCATTTTGGAATCAACACGGAATAAGGGCCAACCTTAATGGAGGAGTCACACAATAAAAATTGTGAAGTTGGAAAATATTTTGAGGGAAACAGTATTTTTTTGCTAACTTCAACAGCTGTTTTTTTTAATTGGTTTCCTTATAAACGTGTATTTCGATCTTTTAAAGATTAAGTACCTATTAGGAGTTGACACTTCACGCGACCCAAGAGCTGGCTTTTACCTTGGTCAAAGAATAAGCATTGCCATACAACGTGGCAATGCCGTCAGTCTTTTGGGTACACTTCCAGTCGACAGCGATGCGGATGAATTTTTTGACGACATATTTTAGGGTTAATTTAGTTAGGAGTTTTTATTTTTATTTATAGTGTATATAGTTAGTTAAGTATTTATGGAATAAAGAAGATATCTGTTAGTTAAGTATTTATAGTATTAGGAGTATACATACAATTTTAATCTAATATTAGACAAGGGGTACCGTATTGCCCATTTACTGGGTTGTGAAGATCAGATAGGCAGTCGGTCTATAAATAAAATCCTCGATACTTTCCTTGATTCCTAACAAGCTTATAAAATTTCTAAAGTATGTAAACTTAGCAAACCATCCATGGAGAATGAATTACAAACGTTTTACAGTCTAAAATTTAGAAAAACAGCGTCAAACGAGCATCATCTCAACATTTTCCACCCAATTTTCTTTCGTCTGCTTCCTCACAAGCTCAAAATGACCAACAAATTCCAGCATTGTCAAGTAACCAGAGCTCAAAGCTTACATTGTAAACGACACGGTTACCTGTCCCCCTATTGTGCTCTGTCCCCCGTTCATCCCCCGCTATCCCAAGTTTTGTTTGTCCACGCTTTCGACCGTAATCATGTCGTCCTGTGTAAATAACATAAAATTTAATACACTCGCTGGGTGTCGAGTCGTTATCATCCGAGCCAGAGGAAGTAGGTTAGTTGTGTTTGAATTTGAGCTTTTTTTCTGGTTTGAGATAATTGGTGGAGCCGTTTCTGGTACGGCAGTTTTGTGGTACCTTTCCTTGTAAATTTGTATCCTACTTTATTTTTGTCTTTACCCGACTATGAGTTTCACTTATTTCTAATGGTGTCTTTACTGCTTGTCAAATCATCTTTTTCCTTGTATACCAGATCATTCTACCTATTTCTACCACCAATCGCACTTACACCTACCACAGTATGGAACTTTATAATCCAAAGGTTGACTGGTAGAGAATACCTTGTTGTATTAAGTCCACCTATATACCGCTAAAATTAAAACAACAGTTAGTGTGTTTCCGTAAACAAACATCTTACGTTCCCCAGTCCCAATTCCCTCCTAATTTGAACAACAAACTGATGCTTTACACTCCAAAACACACAAAAAAGGCTGTACATCTTACCTAAACTCCTAGTACCTATTTAAATCACTTACTAAACACCTTAAGCTTTAAAACACATAGTATAATCCCGCCGTAATTCCGGTGGTCGGCTTAATCAGTTGGGCTCAGGTGGTAACACATTATTGTGTTAACGATGCGCCTCTGCTAATTACTAGAAACACAGAGATGTACACAACACCCTTTGTTGTGGACATATTTGTGTTTAGATTTTTTTTGTACAGTTTTGTTGAAGTTTTCCAAGTCCTTGTGCTGTGATTGTAGACTCGAGAGATCGTTTTTATTGTGTGTAGGGATAAGGAGAGGATACATTTTAGGAATTAATGAAACATACTTGTCATATAATATAACAAACGGCATAACAGATACGTGGACGATGACAGACAGAGAGCCTAGGTTTTTCTTTACAATAAATGTACAAAGGTGTAAGTGTTTGCTATGAAACTAAGCGTAGGCGTTCACATTGCCACCATAATGTTTTGTGCAATGGGTAAGTCCAACTGAGTACTCGAAGCGTCATTATTGATATAAAAATAGTATGTATTTCAAATTACAATTATTTTGCTGAATACGAGCAATAATGACAGACATTTTATATAACGAGAATATGCTTTTTTCTCCAAATAAATGTTACCAGTTAAATTAAAATTCACGCGTATGCTTTGAGCTTTACATAGTCAACACAAATATGCAGGTAGCAATCTCGCACCCAAATGTAATAAAATTTGTTCACTATAACCTAAAAATCCACGAGAAGCACGCTCTGAAATATCAGCGAGCGAGTGAACTCGAAAAAACAATAAAAAACAGATAACAAGGGGGAATCTTTTGTTTCAAAAACCATTCCAACGTTTAAAAAAATCGTAAAATTTTTCTTCTCACAATCGACGATGGAAGCAGAGATACCTTTCATGTTTCTGTATCAGTTTTTTTTATCACGGCACTGATTTTTAGCGAATGAAAATGCTTTTTCAGCGACCCTCCATCCGTTTTAGTTCTTTCATTCCTCTGCATCGGTTGTATAATATCTGTCTCGGCAGTAATGAGATTACGGTGGCACTCGCAGCGGGGAGTAGCGGAACAAAATTTTATTATTGATGACGCGATGATGTAATTGGATGGAATTGTGTGTTTACGCGTTAATGAGGTTGACTGAGCGCAATGTTATACAATGGGGACGTGATTGATAGTCCGTGCGTGTGTGCGCTTCGCTCCTTTTAAATTTTTGTTCAGCCGCGGGATAAAAATACAGCAGCATATTCTTTTTTGAGCCTTTTTTAAACAAAGCATTACATGCAATACCAAAATGGAAGCCGTACCTACCACCCACTCAGTCAAAAAGTTCTTCTCTATATTCTCCAACAATCTCTATTACACCTAACTGCCTAATGTATCAACAGCATAACAAATCAAAGCTCAATTTCACTCCCACTAAACATTAACACTGACACCATCTACCGTCGAGTAGCGAAACAACAGCTTCCCCGTCTCCCCAACAGATGCCGCTGTACACAATCGACAAGACGTCAATACTAACCCCATGCATATTTTAGTACATAGAACGCATCATATCATGTTCCCTTAGCGGGATATATCATCAAAATTACTAACGTTTCGTCCGGAATGACTGGTAAAATATTCAGCAACAAGGTAACGGCTTTTGTGCGCGCCTTAATGAAGTATAGACAGAGTTTGGTTAACTTTTTCTCGCGGGCTTTTATTTATTTTATCTGTGCTAGTGTTGTTAGGTTGGTAGTTTGGCGGGAATATCATTTTTGTTTTTAGAATTGAGTGTGTATGAATGTTTTAGTGGTTGGCAGATAGAGGTTTAATAATGGACCGCGTTGTTTGGGGCATTTTCATTGAGTGTCTTATTTAATCACTACTCATAAGTAGCAGGTATTTTGAAAGTTTAGTTTCTAAAATGAAGTTTGTCGAGACCAACCTAATCAGTATCTCATTTCAAATTATATGATTACGAAAAAAAAATCTGAATATACTTTTAAAGGACTCTTCAATTTAAAGAAAGTATAATAATTATCGTCACTACGTAAATCAATTTGTTATTTCGCAAATAATATTTATTTTGCTGTTTATCCAAAACGTTACATCATTAGAAGATCTTTATGACACTTACGAGAAAATTTTATTGCCTTTCGTGTAATCATTTGAAGATTTTATGACATCATTAATGGTAGGAATCAGCAATCATTTAATGGTGATATTTATAGATCTTTAAGATCGCACCGATTAAGAGAACATTATTTTAAAGTGATCATGATTTCAATTTTGATTGCTTTCTGATTAAGTTTTAATATGTACTAGGTCAAAAAAAAATGCAATTAATGATTTCTCAACCAAATGGTAGCTCAATAAAAATAAAACTTCAGTTTTTGGAAATGTGTCAGCAACCATTTTTACAAACTGACTTTTCTTATAACGCCATTTTTCAAAGATCATCTCAGACACGAATCATGTATGGTCTTCATTTAATCTGAACTATAAAAGATACCGTAATCGAACTCATTTGTTGGCATTTATTGGGAACATCTCGCAGGAAACCATTACCACAATATTATTATTTTTAAGACTAGCACTTAGCCTTAGACAACCATATTTGCTGATACTAGATCAAACACCCCTCAATAATAATAACTACCACCCCATAACCGATGACAAACTACGCAATCACCTTCAAAATTACAACCGCATCATATCTACACAGTACCGACAACCTCATAACAATTGTGCCAGCAGTTCTGGAGATGTAAACTCACATACCTATATACAATAGTACTGCTTCTGGATAATAAACCGTAGGACTCAGATCTAAGGGTTCAAATTCGTACGGGTGATTATCACAAAAGGGTTGAGACACATCAATTGAAATCTGCCTTGTGCAAACCAGAGTGGTCCAGACATGTTTGTTTATGGCTATGTATGGTCAGCAGAACAAGCTGGACGTCGTTATAGTAGGATAACGGGGTAAGCAGAGTGTGAGGTCAGTTTAGTAGTGTTGTTTGATTTGAATGTGGAGTTGCAGTTAGAATTGTGGATAGTTGAAGATGTTTGGGGTTGAAATAATATGTTTTGTAAGGGAATTATATGGAGATTAGTTTTTCAGCTGAAGGTGTTAGTTGTCTGTCTAAAAGCAAAATAGACAAACGCATTTTAATCAAACAAATAGTTTCAATACTTACTGTTTTATTATAGTATACTAGCTTTAAACTCATGTTGCTTTGCACCCCTCAAGAACCCTGCATTTTTTCGGGAGAAAGGGGCTTTCAGCAATATAACCTGGCTCATTATCATTGAAAAAAAAATCCATAATAGAATCAGTACTTCCAGAGATAACCAAGTACAAGCACACAAACAAACGTCCTCGTAACTTTAAAGCTTTAGCTTTAATTACTTTAACAAAGACAGAATCAAAATTAATTGACTTTTTCTTCTCGTCGACTTTTGCTATTTCAACTCGCGATTATTTGCAGCAAATAGGTATAGGTAAGTGACTGGGCCCATAACCTGATGTGGTATTTGAGGTAAAATGCAGATAATTTATAGTTGAGTCTTTATTTTAAAATAACTATCTGTAAACATTTCCATATTAAACAACATTAATATTGTTAACAATATTCTGTTGTCCATACCGAACGTTGTGTACCGTGCGTAATGGGTATTTATTGAGTGCAGTACCATCTGTCGGTGAGTGGACTAGCTAATGTTGTGTACTACTCGACAATAGATGGCTCTAGTTTGTATACGATTAAATATTTTATACGATTATGACGTTTACTTTAGACGTTCAGTTAAGTGGGTTGGATAATTATGAGAGGTTATATTTATGATGTTTTGAGAGCATTATTTAGTGTTTTTATTATCTTTACTGCTTTCACTTAACTATGCTGAATTTCAAGCTTTTTCAAGATGAAAATTCCTGTTATTTGCTGTCTTTCGTATAGGTTGTGTGGTCTCTATGTTAGAATAGATGATTTTGACCTTTAAGATACACTAGCGACTCTCCCTAGCTTTATACGGCAGCAAATTATGTGCAAATACCTTTGTCGTTTATAGGTATTTCTATAAATGAAAACCATATATATCAAAATATTGTGCGTGTTTTAGAAATAAGTGGAGGAACGGACAGATGCAAAAAAACGAATTTGTTTTATCAAAATACTATTTAGAAATAACTTGGCAGACTGTGTTCCAAATGTCCCGTTGATTAAATTCAATGCTGAAGTACAACCACCAATAGGTAATACTATTACATAATTCACACACTATCGTTTGAAACAATGTTCATAACGTGAAAATTATGGAATGTTTGAACAAAAACTTGGGCTGAACAATTTATTAAATTGACAAAATGAAAGCTATTGAAAATGTGTCTTTGTTATGCAAATAGGCAGCTAATTATAATGGCGAAATTAAAGTAAAAGTTTCATTTGCCCCACCTACACGCTGTCACAGAGTCGTTTACAACAGAAAGAAAAAACATATTTCATTGACACAGAACAGTCAAGGACGCTATCTATTGCAGATAATTTAAAACTAGTTAGGTACAATAACATTGAATTTATATCGACAAATACGTAAATAAAACGTTATTTCCTTACCCAGGCTTACTAGTCCAAAAATCCATATAACAATTAACTCTCAGCATTTTAGAGTACCCCCATTTAGTTTAAAAGAGTTACTAAACTAATAATAAGTGTACAAACTGCGGGGCGAATTAAAAATTGATTTAGTGCTGTTTCGCCCCAATAATGTTTCTAACGACCCCCGTTTGGGTCATTCGGGGGCTTAATAACGGCCTCTTATGAGTTTTCTGTCACTGCTAACTACCTCATGTTATTAATTGGCGTGATAATATTATATTTTTTAAAGTAAAAGTACCGTAGAGGTTTTCGAAAATGATTTCGGTGTTTAAGAAAAAATTGGCACTGTGAGTTTGACAATGGTTTATAAAAGTCTGATTTATCATATTAAACGTTTAAGTTGACCAAGCTTGCAGAAAAGTGACGTTAATAGAATGAAATAGGTACTCTTTATTATGTACACAATTATCACCGGTATCGGGAACAGGGTCCAAGCTACCGGTGGTCAGGGCCCCTGAGAGAGGAACCTCCTAACTATGCGTGCCGTGTCCAGGAGTACTGCTTTCTGGATCAAGCCCTTGATCTAGCAGCCCAACGAGAGCCTCTTTAGACGTTATTATTATTATAATTTAGTCGGGTTCACCAACCTCATGCTGTAGACTAACTTCCCAAAATCCAAATTTCCCCAAATCATAGTTCACAGCCGAGGTCTGCCACTAATTTTCGCCTTTCAATTTAGCTTGTAAACGTTGCCTGAATTCATTAATCGTTCTGGGCGTTCATAACCGAACTATAGTAATTTTGAACGGCACCGTGAGTGATGGGAAGGGGCGAGAGACGTTCAGAATTCAATTCCCAGTCAGTAACTGACAGGGGTATAGTTATCTATCAACTTTTGTTAATGGCGCCCAATTGGGACCGTTAAATATTTTGGAGTTCGTGAAGAAGAAAAGTGTCTTTAGGTGTTTTGTGTTCGTTTAAGTAATTTTTGGAGAGGATTTTGCCGGCCGGCAACTCCGCCTGTGTTTAAGATGGAATTTATTAAACGAGTGCTTATGTCTAAGGCAAAGAAAACATCCTTATCTGTTCATCTGTTGAAACTTAATTAAATAACAAACATACAGTTTTCCATATTCATGATATTAGATATTTTGCTCTTAAAATTCGGCTGCTGCTTTATTACGTGTTCTTATTAATATTTGGGCTAAGAAAGATAAGTCTTGAACATTAACTTCACTTCTTGAATCTTAATTACTAACTAAGAGGTAGCCATTAATCCCAAAATCCCAATCTTACAGGCAACTTTCTAAAGATAGTACTTATCCATTAACTTCTGCTTATGAGAATATACGAGTATCCATCTAAGTTTTTATTACTGGTACTTCGGTTGTAGAAGTGGAATTCCCTGTCTGTGGTCTTCTGGATTCTATTTTTCCTGATCTATACTACTTGGGGCCTTTGTCATGATTAAATAGGTGTCGGGTGCCTTTAGGCAGGCGCGCTCCATCGTCGACCACATTGTCGCTTACCATCAAGTTACATACAGGTCCAACGCGAGAGTAAAAAACGGCCCTGATTTGTCTTTTTTTGTTGTTGTACTTTTAACTGTCGAGGAAGATTGGTATGAAGGTAAATTATTGGGCAATACTCCGGTAATTAAATTGCACCCTTTCAAAGCTGGGCAGTTACCGCATAACATCGTAAACAAATAATAACAAATTAAAGCCAAAAAGAGTCCACAAAATGCCTACAATTCTTTAACCCTCAAAAACCAAGTTAAAATTGGCGTGAGGTCCGGACGGCTGGTCAAATGGACCACGCTTAGATTTACGAGCGGTGGTCGGCGACCACTCCAGTCAAGCGTTAATCTGGGCTCTAATCGACCGGTCGCGGCATGTTCTGCGAATGTCCCGATTGATTTCTTTCTGTTTTCGCGAGGGTTGATGAAAAAATTGGGATAAAAAACGTGCATTTAGATTTTTTATAATCCAATGTTAGATGCTGCAATAACCATGTAGCTCAGCTGGACCTAAATTGTCCACTTAAACAGATCCAAATGATAACATTACGTTATTTTAGTACATTTCCACATCTTAAAATTTTGGCTTTTCACAACATTTTAAAGCAGCATCCTTGAGGGCACAGCAGCTCATCATCATATCCAAATGATCTTAACATATGACTGATGAGACAGATGTTAATCTCTCTCTCTCTTTTTACCTTAGTAACTGCTACACGATAACCTTTTTGATGCTATCAACTACAATCGCAACCAATATCTCCAAAAAAGTAGCCAATTCTATCCTCACTAAAACCCCCAAACATCAATTCCTATCAATTAACAAGATACCCAAGAATCGACGTCGTAATCTTGATTCCCATCGTCTGCAACATGCCAGGAGCAGACCCCAAGGGGTCTCCAATGACACGGAACATGAAAAATTTCACCCCTCCCACCCCTGAGCTAAACATAGTTGAGTGAATTTATTTTTATAAATTGTGCCGGCTGTGTCGCCGACGTAACGTCTAAACGATTCTGTTCTAAATTGGAATGTAATAAAAATTGTTATTTGTCGGTTTAAGTTTCGTTTATGAGATCTGGTTTGGAGTTGGTTAAGATTGAGGTTATTTTTTGATGAAGTGACTGTGTTGGTTGTCTGTTAGCTCACTTATTGGTATAGAATTTAAGTCTTTTAATGTATAAGTACTTGGTTGTAGCCAAGAACTTTATGTAGGCGTTTGATAATCTTGATGAATTTACTGGTTAAGAGTGAATCAATCTGCCTAGCCATTTTCTAACTATATTGGGGTCGGCGTCCAGTCAAATCGAATGCAGCTGACTACCAGTATTTTACATAGAACCTATCTGACTTCTACTAGAACTTAGAATATTAATAAATATTTGACCAACCATGAATTCATAAATATATTCGCAATTAAATTCTTGGATAAAAATGTAGAACAACGCATAAAACAATACACAAGGCCCTTACTTCAGAGTAAACTCACAATTGACCCAGCAAGATATCTTAAAGGAAAACACACAATACCTTTATAATACTCATAATGATGCCTATTAAAATACTAAAGAGAAAGCGAGAAAAAACACAGCTTTTTTTGACAAATTTAATTAAAAGATGACTGTTAGTACAATAGGTGCCACGTTTTGGCGCCATTTAAGATGGCGGCCATTTTCTTTTTATTATAATTAATCGTCTGTTCCTTTGTTGCAGGTACTCCGCTGTTTACTAATAAATATAATATTGTAAAGTTGGAAGTAAATGTTGATTAATTTATAATAATAAGAATAATTAAATATATTAAAGTATTCTATCTACCATTTTGTTTGTAAAAGATTTTTGTGTTAGTATTAAAAAAAGTAATGTTAAAAGTAGCATTCTAATATTGTATCAGTATGTTTTGTCTTTGAAAATAAATAAAACATTTTTACAGGTACCTGCCACATTTTAGAAGCCGACTACTTACCTGAGCATATACTTAGGGCAGTATCTAAAGACGACTTATATTTGGTCAATATAATTCGTCTTTAAGTATTTTCCTAGGTGCACCATCAATCAAGACGAATGAAGAACCTTCAAAGAAGACAACTCAAAATCTACATTTATATTGTGTCATCAACATGCTGGAATTGTAAAGCACGCCACCTTGCGGTTAACATGTTGTTTGCTACTCGCCGCAAGATGGCGTTACTTACACCATTTTTTTTATTATTATTTGATATTTTACCCGGTTTTTTACTATGAAGAAAGAAGAGTACAGAAGGTAGAAAAGTGTATTGTGTCGTGCCCTTGTCATTCTTCTTGCCCGTGTGCGTGATACTACTGGACGGAGAACTGATAAGGGCATAACCTATACAAATTCATCATGAAGAGAGGAAGAGGACACATTTTTCTACTGTATTTTTGCGTGTAATTTTGTTGTGTGTTTTTTCTGTGTATTTTTGAGGTGTTTTTTTTTAATTTCTTACTTTATTTAATTACCTACTGTTATGAAACGATTTTTGTCAAATTTTTACCATTCCAACATAACTAAGTTTCGTAGATAGAATACTTATATCTTTTTTTTAAACCTGGTAGATTAAGATGATAATTGTATTGTAGATTTCAATTATAAAATAGAAAACCTGTCTTTTTTTTAAACTGTATTTACCTGTGTTAGTTTGTAAGAAATTGTATGATTTGTGGCCATTTTAAAACTGTAACTACCTATTTTGTTTAAAAAAAAATTAAATCTTAATTTTCATCATAAAAAAATGTCTTTAATTTCTCACACATACCTGCCTAAAAAGTAACAGTACGCCAAAATACTATATTTAATGACTCTAAATTAAGCTGAATTAATTTATGTCATTATAGCATTTCAATATTACACATATTTCATACACAGACATACATATACATTTCAGAGTTTTTGTCTTTTAATTTGCAAAGTTTTTCTTAGGATTTTAAAAGTAACTGACCTCGGAGTTTGATTCGGTGTTTCTTCTCATGGTAGGCAGCTAGGAAACACCGGCTCCATCTAGTTTAAATCGATTACTATTTACAATCATCTACCAAATAGTTTTCAAGACTTACCGCTGACAATGTTTAAAAAAATACTTTTCAAATTATTCCGTGTATTCATTTAATAATTTGAAAAGTATTTTTTAAACATTAAATGAATACACGGAATGATTTGAAAAGTATTTTTATTTAAAAGATGTTACACCATTAAGGATTATTTAGAAGACAAGTCAATACAGTCTGCAATTTATAAGTTAAATTAATTGACATCGATTATTGTGAAAACATTTGCACGTCATGTTATGGCAGGATATGCTGAAACAAATTTACTGTAACACCATATTGTACCATATTTTAGCAAATAAAATATTTTGATTTGATTTCTTCGAACCAAAATTGACGTGTAAAAGTGTGAGTCATAATCAGATATCGGAATAGGTAGAGTATTTTTACCTACAGTTCGAGGAAGTACCTAAGTAATATAGAGTTGATAATACCTCCCCTATAAACCAGGAATCGTTAACATGACGATTAAATCCCAGGATTTAAGCAACTGCAAATCTCTTATAGCGCTTTGAATACATTTGAACTAAATTATAATATTAAAAAATCTTAGTTTTCTGAGTTCGGTACTAAAACTATAAAATTAAAGAGCTTTGTTTTACATACAAATTTAATTTTCAAAGTTCTTTTGTTATTTACCTGATTATATTGTAATCTTAATATATTTATTTATAATCCCGGTTTTAATTGTCATGGTTTAGAGGAGGTACTATCTACTCTATGTTACTTACTTCATCGAACTTTAGGTAAATACACTCTACCTATTCCGATCTCTGTTCATAAGCGTAACCTATTTGCAAATATCATACCTTTAAAAAACTTGATCTTGGTTTTCAATTTGCATTTGAGATTGCCTGAATTATTGAAAATCTCTGCCACAAGGTACCTAGGTACCCTATTATTCAAAACATTGTTAGTTCAAATATTTCAAACCCTTTGTTCTACCTACCTGTACTAGTTCATGGAGATAACAGCCGTAGATAACAGGTAGATTCTGTAAACATGTCGAAGTGACGGCTTGGGTGAAGTATCACGAGGTGAGCTGTCAATCCATACGATCAAGATGTCACGTGATCACGGAGTGAGCTAACATTCCATCTTGATTATATGGATTGACAGCTCACCTCGTGATAACTTCAACTAAGGCTTCACTTCGACATGTTTACAGAATCGACCGGCTGGTACTATCCAGTAATGAACCAATAAAGTCACATATGAAGTGGAACTCCCTGCCGGAGTCTATGTAGATATCCTGATAGCTAAAACCTGAGGGTATTTAAGTCAAGAGTGAATACTTCTAGGCAAGCGTGCTCCATCGTCGACTACATGGTCACGTACCTTTGGGTAAAATATATTAAGAGACATCTAAACGACAAAAAATTAAAACAATGCTAGTTCATACGAATATTTTGAAACTATTATAAATTCTAACACCGAAATTAAAAATAAACATTCCAATTGCATAAAACGTCAAAAAAACTCAAACTAGTCAAGGATAGTGACTACTATTCTGACGAAATATTCCAAGCAGTCTGTTGCAGTTAGTGACATCAAATCTGTGATAAAAGTCAAAATATTCGCATGAACTAGTTTTGCCAGTGTTTTGATTTATTGTCGCATCGTCGCCTCCACCTTGTATTTAATTAAATGATACAGCCCTGGTACATAGTTATTTAGTATATGGGTAGTACATACTCTTGCGCCATCCCATCATCCTAGCTCGTCGTGCTGTGGTGCTGGGTGCTGCCGATGCGGCTGCGGAGAACCTCAAGCAGCGGAAATGTAAGAACCTACAATTATATTTTCGAGCCGTTTGGGGTTAAAACTCGCTAAACGAAACGTTATATAAAGAACTTGCTAAACGCTTAGTTGACACTTCGCGTGACCCAAGGGCTGGCTTTTACATCTTTTTACAGAGGATATGCATTGCTATACAACGTGGCAATGCCGCCAGTCTTTTGGGCTCACTTCTACTCGATATCGATGTGTTCGACGGGTAACAGAATAAACGTTTTGACCTGAAAAGGGGTCACTGTGCTCATCAATATGGACAACTTTTACTATGGGACCGACAATGTCAACGCAAAAAAAAATCTGTTGTTCAGTACATTTAGTCGAGTAATGCGCACAGAAATGTAAGGGGAGGTCGAATTTTTTTTTCGGGATTTCAGTATTGGTCCCGTTATAACAGTTGTTCATAATTATGAGTAAAACGACCCCTGAAGAGGTATTGCGTTTATTCTGTTACACGTTGTATACAAAAATATAGTATAGTATAGTCCTCCTGACCGATTTCGGCCATGGCCGACACTCTCAACCGAGTCGGCGCGGGACATATTATAGTGCACAAGTGTGTGCGCAAACATAGGTGCACTCCCTCTTCCATCAACATCATATAATAAAAAATATACATAGGTAGGCGAAGAAATAACACCTAGTGAAACCAGAGAGGGAGAGATTATCATCATTTTACGTCGTTCATGTCAACTGGACCTTGCCCCTATGTATCGCCACATTAACCGGTCCCGTGCGTCACGTATCCAGCAGGTTCCCGCAAACTTCACCAGGTCATCGGTCCACCATGGGAGGCCTTTCAATGCTGAGTCTTCTGGTACGCAGTCGCCACACCAGAATCTTTTGACCCCATCGACCATTTGTTCTGCGAGCAATGTGGCATGCCCACTGCCATTTACTGCCCACACAGGGGATTCTTCGGGCCTTCATGTAACCTTGGCTCTCCTGTAAATATCTTCAAAGCGTAGAAACCCGCACCTGATGAACTATAAATTAAACTAAATTTAATACTTTATGGCAATACATATACCACCAAAAAATTGCAGACTCCGTAAGATTGTAATAAATATTTATTAGATTATTATTTCTCGACATATTATGAAAAAATCGTTACAATTAATCCCATCCAAATTCAATAGTTTCCAATTTATCCGTGTCTTATTTTAAAAAATAGTTCACAATTTCACGCGATATTTTACAATCTTACGGCGTTTGCAATTTTCCGGTGACACATGTATGGCGAGGGTTCAATAAAATGACTTTAACAATATATATGTCACCGGAAAATGGCAAACTCCGTAAGAATATAAAGTATCTTGAGAGATTGTAAACTCTCGATAAATTGTCAACTGAACATTTGGAATCCTTTTTTACGCATCATAATTTGATAGTTTCTCAAAGTCATTCCGAGAAATTGTAGACTGACATAAAATGGCGACCAATAAGAGCACAAGTCTACAATTTATCCGTATTCCACAATTACTCGGAACGCACGAAGATACTATAGAATAGAAGATTTTGATTCGTATAATTGCAGAGCAAATGTTCAGTTGACAATTTTTCGAGAGTTGCATTCTACACTTCTCGATATCTGGTCAGTCGGAAGCGGTAGTTACGAGTACATTCCAGATGTTTCGAGAATAGAAGTTTCTAGAACTAACTGTCTTATATAAGGAGCACGTAGTCCGCAACCGGGAGAGTATTGGATTTGCGATACAAGCGAATACTTCGGAAGCGATCTTCAAGTGCGAATAAAGTGATCAGTGGTGAACTTGTGTTTAATAATTAGTGAGTTTAAAGTTGTAATTAGTGTTTTTAAATTAAAGTGTCATTTTGGTTATTTAATCGGCTGTTTTTATTGTCACGAACCCCAAGCTCGTAACAATATTTACTCCTGTTTTTATAAATACTTAACTAACTTTATACACTAGAAATAAAAATAAAAACACCTAACTAAATTAACCCTAAAATATGGCGTCAAAAATTCATCCGCATCGCTGTCGACTGGAAGTGTACCCAAAACACTGGCGGCAGCGTTAGTTACAATAAAGTTATGACACAAACCCAGTCCACCTCCAAAGAACTTAGGAAACGGCGTAGCCAATTGCCAATTTAACCAATGGGAAACCCCAAATTCTGTTATGGTTTCCGTTACCATGGTAACCAGAAAACAACTCCCATGGGTCATGATTTAATCCAATTACTGTTAAGTGGGTGTGGTATAAGCTCATGGTTTTTTCCCATGGGTATTGAAACAAATCCACCAATCAATTCTTAAATTTCTTTTTGGCAGCCTTCTCAAATCTTAGACGCGTGACGTTGCTGTTACCAAAGATAATCGACGGCCAATGGTTTAAACAGTCGATGAGTAATATACTTAATTATGAAGATTTAATAATTGATTGCCAGTTGGCCCCTGACTACGGAGACTCCACAAAATTAATTCAATACTCAATACTTATGTGCATTCCACAATGTGTACTTAGGTGGTAAATTTAAAAAAGAAATTGTGATAATTATGGACCCTGTTGGGCACAGCAAAAAACAAATATATGTAGGAGAGAGGAAGCTTTAAATAGCTAAACTTAAATTTAAAATAAATCCAATACCAATACCATATTAGGGACTCTTCATACTTTATTCAATTAAGCAGTAAGAATATAACGTGGAACAGAATAAACGCAATACCGGATATCTATACTGTGCTTAAACTGTTAGTTTGGATGGCCCATATCGAGGTAACAACAACACAGCGCTATAAACTGGATTACAATTGAAGAGGCTATGTCCAGCAATGGAGACCTGCATGCTGGTGATGATGATTGTGATAGCAAATTAGGGACTTAAGAGCAGTGGCGTAGCTAGTCTCAAAGGGGCACCCTATCAAACATTTTTGGGGGCCCCGTTTTTAGGAACCAAGCTTTAACGCAACGGCGTGCCCCGACGCCAAGCCACAAATTCGCCGTACTTTTTGTCACATATTTGTGACTTTTCGCGTACAGGGCACGCGCTTGCTTGTCATGCATACGTGACAATGGCGTTCAAAAGGTTAAACAAAATAGGCCCTACTAGCTCAGAACTGTCTTGGCAGGTCACGAAACGGATGACGCGACTAAATGTATAGCTTTGCGTCCACACGTCGGCGTCGAGGCTCTTATAACCAGAGGTCGGAATTAGGTAGAGTTATTTATGTACTTACACTGATTTCATACAGCGAAAGAATAACGTGGATATGCCTCAAATCCCGAGATTAATTTTAAAGAGCAGTAAAATCTCGTGATTTATTAAATAAAAAAGTTATTTACTTTTACACAATTTAAACCACTGCACACGTGACGTTGCCAGATTTACATCAACGACATCGGATGTCCGAAGTTGCAAAATTCCAATGCGCACACGCGCGCGCGATGTTTCCACATTAGTAGTTCGCATAACATAGCTTGCTAGAATAAAAGAAAAAATATTTTTATTTATTTGTAATATTGTTGGCCACACGGGATTGTCTATTAGAAATCCCGGGAAGATCCATATTAATATCAACATTTCGATGCAAGTACATAAATAACTCTACCTAATTCCGACCTCTGATTATAACCCAGGGGCCCCGTAACTTTGATACGGCGGTAGCTACGCCCCTGCTTAAGAGGTAACAACCTAGAAACTATGAATCTGCCTAGAACTTCCCCAACTATATTGGGGGTCGCCTTCAGTCTAACTGGATGCTGAGTACCAGTGTATTACTTTGAGCAACTGTCAATCTTGCCTTCACAACCCAGTAACTGAGAAACTAGTTACTTGTAAGGACAATGATTAATGAATTGCTATAAACAAATACTAGAAAAATCGGCCAAGTGCGTGTAGGACCACGCACAGTGTAGGGTTCCGTAGTTACTCGTCTCCTAAACCATGCCAGACAACTAGTAAAAAGTCCTAAACTATTTTTTACATTACAAAGTTACATATGCACTTGGTTTTAAGTCATTATCTATGGAAATATTAGGACTTTTGACTTACCCAGTGCCATTTCATAAGTTGGTCGACTATTACTTATTAACTCGTTAAGCCACGTATCACGTCGTTAAACCGTTTATCTGGGGATGTCTCCCCCACATTAACGGTTGTTTTTGGAGATTTGACCAGTATAGATTGTATGGACTTTAAAAGAGACTTTGACTTCTGAGTTTGTTTCGGTGTTTCTTCTCAGGGTAGTCAGCTAGGAAACACCGACCTCATCTAGTTTAAAATGACCAAAAAAGATTGACGTGTAAAAATGTTATGTTTAACCTACTTGCAAAATAAATATCATTTATCTCATTATTTTTATTTGAAAACTTAACAGACAGATGTGTTGTTGGGGAGTTTGTTGCGCTACTTCTTCTTCCCAGCTACAACACTAGGAAGTGGTGACGGGCGGGCGTTTTGGGGGACTGTCTTTATGTAGAACTTTGACGTTCAAAAAGTGCTGGCACTCAGCCTAATTTGAATAATGACTTTTGATTTTGATATTCATTTTATCATTTATAAGAAAACAAATCTTTGAAGTCTGCCGTTAAGGTTACTGAGAAACTCAAGTACCTATACCTGAGTTACTTTTCAACGAAACTGGGTTCGTTACTCAGGTCGTTCAAAATCTTTTGAGAATTCCAGTCGGAAATTCATTAGAACAGGAAGCCCTTGAAGAATGGATTACTATTGGTTAGTTAAATGAATATTAGGTAGCCAATCTCAACAAAGATAAGAGAAGCTCGTGGCTATAATAACAACCGCACGGTTCGATCTTCAAGGTTAAGCAACGCTTGCCAAGGTTGATATTTGGATGGGTGACCATCTTAACATACCGAGACTCCCTCACACGTTAAGCCGTTGGTCCCGGCTGTCATTTGTAGATCTTTGGTAGTCGTTACGGATTGTCAGAAGTCAGAAAATCTGACAACAGTCTTGCCTGTTAAGATGATCCGCCACCTATCCACAGACACTAGTCCTCGGCAAGTGAAGCTTAGTTCCAAAAGAACCACAAAACCAACGGGCAGTAAATAATTAAGAATCACAAATTACACTCTCCAAAATAGTACGAAATTAATTACGTGGACACATTCATTAAGTGTTAAGCCTCGGGGCTAACCAATGATAATATCAATTTAATTCAATTACAGCGATTCACACTTTAATTGGTTGTCAATTTAATGGGTTTCGGCCGTAGGGGACGAGTTATTGCAGTCCTGTTTATTGGTCAAGCGTGTGTATCGTTTCAAACTAGCGTTTTCGGGCGACTTCGTTCGACTTCTTTTCTCCATTTAAAACGTCTGTGGGGTTTAGTTTTCAAAGCGCTTTTAAGAAATAAAACTTCAAAATCAAAAATCAAAAGTCATTTATTCAAATTAGGCTGAGTACCAGCACTTTTTGAACGTCAAAGTTCTACATAAAAACAGTCCCCCAAAACGCCCGCCCGTCACCACTTCCTAGTGTTATAGCTGGGAAGAAGAAGTGGCACAACAAACTCCCCAGCAACACATTTGTCTGTTAAGTTTTAAAAACTTCAATTTATACAGTAGTATGCACAGTATTTTACAATACATGACACAGAAAAATAAAATATTCAAACTGTAAATTAAATTCAAGAGGTCTTACTACCTTGTTTTCATTTCTCAACTCTCCTAACTCTCCCAGTTATCTAGCCCCTCACTTTCAATATATTTGCGCCAACCACAATCGGAATTTACGCTCATCACATAACCGTCTTCTTCAATTTCCCACTCACCGTACTGACTTTATTCACTCTTCCTTCTTTGTTCAGTCTATTTCTTTGTGGAATTCGCTACCCCAGGAAATCAGGATGGTCACCAACCGATTAGCCATCAAAGTTAAAGTTCGCGAACATATTCGTAAGAAGTTGGCAGTAGTATCATCACATCGCTAATGTTTTCCAATTACCTATTTGTTGTAATTGTTTAAGTATTTCGTGTACCTATTTATCTTGTTAATTTGAGTATTTATTATATATTTATATTGTATGTATAGTTTATATATTCGTATTATTTATTTAAATGTTTGTATGTATTAATTAAATATCAATCGCTTTTTATTCACCATATTGCACCTACCACCATTCTCTGCATCACCCAAAGGTTGACTGGTAGAGAATGCCTATGGCATTAAGTCCGCCTCTGTACATTTGTGTGCGTAAAGTGTAAATAAAATAAATAAATAAAATGACACTTGGAAGCTAGCACACTCCATTAAGCCATCAGAAATAGACAAACTCAAGCATTAACAAGTAAACTAAACTAATTATGCCTCCGGGCATAAATGGTGTGCCCGCTTACACGTGCAATAGTATAGTCTAACAATAGGATTGTAACTGGAGCCACAAGTGTATATCAAGGTCATCATCATCATTTCAACTGAAAAGTCTCCTTCAAGTGTCGCCATAGGTATTAAAGCAAGATCCCAGAGCTCTCAGACGTGACTTACATTCTCAGTATCAAAATGTGTTAGTTTGTACTTCGAACGTACGCATACCTGCTGGCTTGGGCAGACGACAAATTTAAAGGTGCTAAAGTTTAGCAAAATACTTAAGTACACGCTTATCCTGTGCGTGAATGATTTTATTGAGAAAATCACTGATGAAAATCACTCAATTTCTGCTGATTTTAAATGCCTACAAAATTTTCTTCCGTAATTAGAGTTTTGAGTTACAAAAAGAAATATCTTTACTAACAAACAAAACACGTGATATTTCCTGTTTATATAAATATATAAAAGTATGCAAAATATTATTTTTGAGACGACAAAACATACGCAACACTTTGACTGACAGAACACAAAATGGCGCGGAGCAGCTGTCAATATTATCTGGAAAAAAAAACTGTTTGGCACTTCTGTTTTATGATTAGGTAATACTTAATTCATACTAGTCAAAGTCAAAGTTAAAGCATTTATTTCAAATAAACCATTAACAGGTACTTTTGAATTGTCACAGTTTGTCCGTCAAAAACATGAAGCTATTTACACTTTCCAAAACGTAGATCTCTATGGAGAAGACCGTGCAAGAAACTCCACGGAAACTCTTTTAAAACATTTCATATCACAAAAATCCTGGTTACATTAGCCTTGTTGCTTCTATATATGAGAACAATGTAAAGAAAGAAAAACAATTTACAGTATCAAATATTAAAAATAAAATGAGCCAGTGGCAACTTAGGGATGACCAGTCTCCACTGACGGCGCCCGTTTACGAACATGACGCGTGCATCAAACCATTCAGCTCAACCATTTTGAAGGGAACTGAATGACCCGATACACGCGCCATCATCAGCGAGACATTGCAATATTCACAGTTCTATACTATACTCGTACTATCCATACCTACTAATATTATAAATGCGAAAGTAACTCTGTCTGTCTGTCTGTTGCTCTGTCACGCCTAAACCGCTGAACCGATTTTGTTTAAATTTGGTACAGATCTAGATTAGACCTTGGAGAAGGACATACCTTTTGTCGCGGAAAAGGGCTTAAAGGGGTTGTAATAGACGATAAAAGTTTGTATGGGAGTCTGTCATTATTAAAAATAAAACCATTAACCTTTGTATTTAGGCACTTGATAAAAAATAAATAGTCATAGTTCAAGCGTATTTGAAAAAATAGTATTTCTAAAATAAAAATGTCTGCCCAAAGCAACTATTCCTCGCGGACGGCAGCTAGTAATATTGTTAATGGGAATATGATTTGTGAACTCTAGTAAAAAGCGAGGGAAAGAACACGCGGGCAAAAGAGAGTATTAAACCAATAAAGACACAATCCTAATTCTCCTCAATATCTTCGTGAACGAGTACCTCATTCCGAGGGGTAAACCCTGTCACACTGCCACTTCTCTTCTCCTTCGTGCTCCGCGTCACACTTCCAGCCGCTAAACAATTATCAACACACATACACACCACACACTACACATATTTATCACAAAACATAAACACAACATCTACACAGTTGGTTAACTTTGCATGAATTAATTAATTATTTTTTATCAAAATATCTTCTTTATTTAATTTTTGCCCTAAACTCTTTGTTTGCTGTATAGTATACTGAAACTCCGGTCATAAATGTTTTTGTCTTTGTAAACCTAGAGAGCCCTGACACCCATACCACAAGTTCAATCTTAGCTTGGGTGTCAGAGGTGTATAATTGTGTAACTTTACAATCTGGTACAAAAATTATGTATTGTTAACAACATAGTGATACTAATTGTAAGTTTGGGTAATAAATTATTATTATTATTATTCCATTCATTTATTTTATATTACATATTTAATTGCATTTTTAAATATTTCTATAAAATTTAAAAAAAAATATTTAAAAATATAAAAAATAGTAGCCCACCGGTATCGGGAACAGTGTCCAAGCTACCGGTGGTCAGGGCCCCTGAGAGAGGAACCTCCTCACTATGCGCGCCGTGTCCAGGAGTACTGCTTTCTGGATCAAGCCCTTGATCCAGCTGCCCAACGAGAGCCTCTTTAGATGTTGGTCGAGGCTCTTGGCAATTATGCCATTGGCCGTTTTTATTATTATTATAACATTATGAATTATGAAAGAAAACATCAGTAAGTGTGTGTTGATCATTATACTTGCAGAAAGCTTAAACTACCTACTAATATGGTATTTGACTGACTGAATGAATACTTTTTTAAATAACACGAATTTAAAAAAAATGTTCGAAAAACAGAGAAGATAAAAACTTTTGAAGTTATTCTTCTATCCTTGTCACACAAAATGTAATTTGTACTGGATGGCTTCAATTCAATATGGCGGGACTTATGAGTGACGTCACACGCAATTAGTGCTGTCTCTGTTTATTACAGATTTTAAAATGCTGCAGATTTTTAAGTATTTTTTTACCTGCGTCTTGTCTCTAGCTTTTGAGAAATGTAATTAAAAAAATAACCCAGAAGTACCCTATTCTGAGTTTGTTTCCTGACAGTCAATCAATTTGCCCAATATTTTACCAACTATGTTGGTACTTGACTGGCCTGTTGGTCGAGTGGTTAGTGACCCTGACTGCTAAACCGGAGGTCGTGGGTTCGATTCCCACCCAGGAAAATCTTTGTGTGATGAGCATGATCATTTGTTCTGTGTCTGGGTGTAATTTGTCTATAATATGTATGTATTTAGAAATATATAAGTATGTTTATCAGTTGTCTGGTTGCCATAGCACAGGCTCTGCCTAGTTTGGTATCGGATGACCATGTGTGAGTTGTCCCAAGATATTATTATTATTATTTTCTCAAAACAGAGAGAAAAGGAGTAAATAGAAATTACAATTGATATTATTATTATTCCGTTTATTCATTTTTTTTTTAACTTTTTCTTACATTTTTAAATATTTCTTCAAAAATATAATAATAAAAAAGAACATTTAAAAATATAAAAATAGTAGCCCACCGGTATCGGGAACAGGGTCCAAGCTACCGGTGGTCAGGGCCCCTGAGAGAGGAACCTCCTAACAATACGAGCCGTGTCCAGAAGTACCGCTTTCTGAATCAGGCCCTTGATCCAGCTGCCTAACGAGAGCCTCCTGAGGTGCTGGTCGAGGCTCGTGGCTATTAAGCCATTGGCTGACATATTATTATTATTTTTATTACTTACTTATCGGTCATCATCTGCCTAGCCTTATCGGTATTCCTTCAAAATGGATGCATTTTTATAATATCGATACCAGAAGTATCAATTGACGTAAGGGACATTTACCCAAAATGCCAAAATACCCCTACGACAAATAACGTAAGGTTCATTTACGAAAAATGACAAAATGTCCTTTACGTTAATTGATATTTCTAGTATCGATATGTACAGTATTCAGTTTCCTCACAAAATACACCGTTATTGGCAAATTAGGTACATTCACTTTGAAAGTACACTATGGCGCCCATTACACGGTAAGTTTTGCTGTCAGTTTAACCACAGTCAAGGCTGTGACTGACGGATAACCTATCGTGTGATGCAGTGACTGATGGTTGCATGAAGTCGATTGACGAAAATCTGGATATTAAAAAAATGTTTGTACTTTTTCATTAATCGAACAAAACCCGCTTTAATTAGTAAGTTATCATTTGCATTTGTATGTCGGATTTTTGCAAAAGTAAACTGTATAATTATGTGACAATCTATTGAACTAAAATCTGTTTTATAACTGCATTTCCTACTCCTATGTTTAATCCAGCCTTAAATTAAGGCTACACTATAAAATGTTAAAAGAAATATTATGAGAAAGTACTCACAGTGTTTGATCGGACCCAAAAATTCGATATGCTGTTTATAATGTAAACTGATCAAGAAATGCATTTAAAATGCAAGACTAGAACACCCAAATGTCTATTTCATATACTTTTTATAATATAAAATAATAAAACTTACGTGAACTTTAACCTAAAAAATGTAAAATATTTTCTGTAAATTTAATGAACCAAGATAATGTTTTCAAATAAATACAGTCTAATGAAGAATCTTTAGGCGCACGTTTGTAAGGTTTTATTTATAGAAAATCACCTCTAGATACCAAGTAATTTTTTTTTTCATATTTTCGTTTTTATTTTTTTTCTCCATAAAAACTCAAAAGTGCGACTTGTGACTATTTTTTTTGGGTCCCATCAAACACTGTGGTACTGTAACATGTATTTTGTGTATGCTTTTTTAGTTGTCCTTAAATAAATCAATAAGTTCACACCTTGTCCTTTTTCAAATCCCGTATACCAGCCAATAATATACCGCCGCGTATTTAAGAATGAGCGTCTATTATCCATTGAATTCCATCACTCACCATCAGTCATTCGTCAATCATGACTTTTGGAATTGAGTGACATTTGCATGAGCGTATAATAGACGCCTTAGACATTGAATAAAGTCACACCAGGCTTGGCTTCAAAACTTTATTTACACCAAAACATTATTATGGAAGTCTTTACAGACTAACCAAGACTTTAAAAAAAATATTTTCAAACTTAAAATTTGCCGTCTCTATACAAAACTAAAATCATTATAAGTTATATTAAGTTTAAAAAATATATTAAGAATACATCGCAACGCATTCGTTATTCGGAAAATCTTCATCCGACGCCAAACGCCTACGGGTGACCAATTAGAGAGTTCCGTTTAGCGGGGCATTGTTGTCGAGCAAGAAGCAGCCCTGCCACGATACTGTGTACTGGAATAACTATTGATATGTACAGAATATCTGTATATTTACTTGGAGGAAAATGTTTAAACAAATCTGTCATATTTTATAAGATTACAATTTTTTAAGGGGTAGTAGTAGAGGGTTATATTTTTGTTCATTTTGATGTTCAAAAAGAGCTTAGTGTCATCTCAGAGCTCAATTCAGAGTCATCGCCTAATTTGAATAAACATGAATGGTCTCCCACCATTCATGTTATTCCGAAATACACCGTATAGCGAAAAGCTCTTTGTGTCGGACGTAAAAGAATAGCACCATTCCATCACTTCCCGTGGGTGTCGTAAGAGGCGACTAAGGGACTCACCAGAGAATGGGCAGCAGCATTCTCTATGCATTGCAACAGCTACACTGCGATCGCCAACCCGTCTGCCAAGCGTGATGATTATGGCAACCCCTCCCCCGCTTGGGGGAGGCCTATGTCCAGCAGTGGACGTCTTTCTTTTCATTAAAAAAAAACCCTTTGACTGGTATCCCGCACCTAATAAAGTAACAACATCACTGGAAAGTCGCAGGTAAGCAAAATACGCAATTTCGTTTAATTGGATGACATATTTTTTTTTCCAGCTATTTAGATTTAGAAATTTCTAAAAAAACAATCTGAAATTATATCCTTTCACATGCAAAATGAATTTTCCAAATTCAATTAATTTATTTCAACTAAACCATTAAAAGGCACTTTTGAATGTCAAATTTACAGTTTGAAATTAAAATAATAGTAAATACTTAACTAACTATATACACTAGAAATAAAAATAAAAACTCCTAACTAAATTAACCCTAAAATATGGCGTCAAAAAATTCATCCGCATCGCTGTCGACTGGAAGTGTACCCAAAAGACTGGCGGCATTGCCACGTTGTATGGCAATGCTTATTATTTGACCAAGGTAAAAGCCAGCCCTTGGGTCACGTGAAGTGTCAACTGAGCGTCTTATTTTCCAAATCGGTTCATAAATGATGGAGTTATGAGGAGGTAACAAACATTAAAAAAAACCGAATTGAAAACCTCATTTTTTGAACTCGGTTGAAAAGGCTATGATTGATTCGGGACTGTAATAATGCTCATAGAAGCTGATAAGATAAGATAAGACAAGAAATTTATTTTGTAAAACATCAGTTATACAGGTCTTAGAATTAAAATGAGGTAGCTACATGTTTTGCCACTTATGGCGTACAAAATACGAACAATACAAAAACAAAAATTATAGAAATTTAAATTAAATTCAAAATTAAAATGTCAAAACTTAAATTTAATTTGAGAATTCTATACAAGCAAAATATCATTTAAGAATTCAACTACGCTGTAAAATCACTTCTCCAGTAATAAGGGACTTTTTAAACTTGTTTAGAGGTATGCATTTAATAACATCAGGTATCTTATCTATATACATATATGGATATGTATACAAGTTGCCGCTCGCGGCTCCGCCCGCGTGATTGTCGAAAATTATCCCAAGGGAACATATTCCCGGGATAAAAAGTATCCCATGTGGTATTCCAGACTATAACCTATCTCTGTGTCAAATTTCAGCAAGATCCGTTCAGCCGTTCTGACGTGAAAGAGTAACAAACATCCATCCATCCTTACAAACTTTCGCATTTATAATATGTATTAGCAGGATAAAACAAAGTCGGGTTAGTTACACCATTTATAACTCAAGAACGGCTGGACCGATTTTGAAGATTGACTGTTGGATTTGTCTTTTGGAAAAATTAAAGAAGAATAAATATCTCCAAAAATCATTTTCGAAAACATTACCATTTCTGATACATGACAAAAACAAAACACGGCAAATATTTGTTCTGAGGCGGTACGAAGTTCGCCGGGACCACTAGTTATAAATATTAGGAGCAATACCAAAAAAACTGTTTTTCAATAAAGCAGTTCTACCTACCATTTTGGAAATAGAAGCTTGAATGTGCCGTATCTATACAATTCACTGCACCAAATGCAAATGAAACCCTGGAGTACTACTTACCCTGTATATGCAACAGCGTGGCTATTCGTGTACTATGAGGATGAAGTATTTCACAGTTAAACTTATAGTATAAAAGGTTTTCTGCCGGAAAATATACAAATATGCAAACTTTCGGCATTCACTCCATATTAGAGGGTAGTGCGGGGATAGTATCGATGAGAATGTGAATAAATAATATCGATAGAATGCTATTGGTTCAGTATTTTTGTTTTTGTTAACCGCCTTGTTGGCGTTTTTAACATGTTAAAACCTATTATAGAGGATATGCGGTACAGAGAGTAAAGTCCCGCAAACCTCCATTGAAATGGGAGGATCCTCCGACCGGACGGTTGTTTAGTCCGGTGGGAAACTGCCCGATAGTTGACAGTTGAACTGTTGTATATGTTCAAATCGCATGGAGAACTTTGCTTGTAGGAGTTAGTTCGCAGCTAGCGAGATAGATGGCGTTGCTGTAGTTCGCAGCTGACGGGATAGACGGCGTTGCATTGCGTTGCTGCGATGTAGTTGCTAGTGGTTTCAATCTGGATTCGCATGGTTGTGCTCACCATTGTCCGTCTTACTATAGTGGTGCTAATAGTAACTTGATTGCAAGAAATGCGCGGGCATTCCTCAGATTCTAATTGTAAATTCAACAAGGACAAACTGATGGATTCTTTTTATCATTTAAGGGCGCTCTCTACAGGGTTGACATATGTATTATAAAAATCATTGAATAGTTAGAGGATAGACATGTAGGCATTTGATAAACTGTGGGCCGACCTCATAAGGATGTTGCCTAGGTAGGACTGCCCATAGAAGTGAAACTAAGCGAAAGCTGAATTGTTCGGTGACGATGACGCGAGTTCCATGATTTTTGTTCACCCAAAAAGTGCTCTATGAGCCTAAAGAAGTTTTCACTTCAAAAATATGATTCGATTTAGTCCGTCAGTTAGATTATCGAAAAATATTGGATAGGTATTTTTTTTATTTTTAACTATATCGTCTTCATTTTTTGGAACTTCCTCAATAAATCAGGTGTTTTGTAGTAATATTAAAATGTATGGTTTTTCAGAATCGAATTGTATCAAATAATTATGTTTTTATTAAAACAGATTCTAAAAATATATGATCTATTCAATAATAAAAAAATACACGTGATGTTACTTATCACCAAGGTGGAGGCGTAATCAAATTGGCCTGAAACTCCACTCAGAAAAAAAACACATAATCATTCACAAATTCGTCTTTAAAAAAACAACAAAAAAATGTATCGATAGTTACACTGTCCCAACACTACCTCTCGACCTCTCAACTACGGGGCGCGTTCGCGAAATATTTTCATTCACTATTTCAAAATAAAAAAGTAATATTTTTTCCATATTTTTACACTTTAGCCTGTCTACAAACACTTATTCTGCAGCTAAAATTAAAAGTTAAAATATTTTTTATCAAAGAGTCCGTATATCTTTATTTATATAAAAACGCGTATAGATATTTTGAGTTCAAACATTCGAATTGGAACTACCTTTGATTTATGCGAACCTAGTACTTTTAGCCTATTGGTATTATTAAAACTTTTCAGTATGGTAGACTTTTACACCGGAAAACTCTGCTCTTGAATATGGGACTCATAAAAGATTACCTATTTTAAATATGACAGGGAAATACTGCTCAAATCGCAAGCCGACGATTGATTGATTGATCAGCATAATAATTACAGACATGTATGGATTTAGGGACTTACTCATGTTGAGTGCATTGTGCTCACAAAATATAATCAATTGATCAATGTATCTGTGTATACAAAATATTGTAAAACTTATATTTGAAAAGAGTAACTATGGAGTTTCTTGTCCGTTCTTCTCCATAAGAATTTACGAATGCGAATGGACAACTAGAGTTATATTTTAATTTTAAACTGTAGATTTTTTAAACTAGATGAAGCCTGTGTTTCCTCACTCTCAGATGTCAAAGCCTTTTTTAAAGTCCAACCATCGTACTGGTCAAATCATATGAGAACCATGTAGGTTAATGTCTGAAGTGGTCTCTTGAGAAAAGTACCACATAGATTTGAGAGGACCTGTCCAGACAGTGCTAAGATCTTTAAGGGGCTCTACGATTTGACGAACAATACCAAAGTAAGGACATTTGGGTAGGCCGCACAAAGAACTCAAACTGCCAGACTAACATGAAATGAACCCCTAATATTGCGATCTACATGGTCCTCACATTCACAATACGATATGGCATTATACTGGCCTGCACAAACCAGTAACTGCCTAACCACGACACCTCTTTACCGAGCCAGTTAAAGGCCAATATTATACAACTAATTACGTCTCTACTCTACAAACATGAAGCTGTATAATTATAAGGAAAGTGTATAAATATGTATAACCGTAAAAGCGGCGTTTACAAGAGAAAGGACGAGTCACTCAAAGTGTATTACGGGACACCTGGGCCGGGCCGGTGGCACTGTGTTAAACGGAAGTTAACCGAGAGGTAGTTACTGCAGTCAGTTTGTGGTTAACTGCCGTTAACGACGGGTTTGGTAAGACGAGATTTGACTTTTGGGTTACAGTGTGTTGGGTATAGATTAGAAATAAACGTTTATTAAATGAAAATACTCGTATTGACAGTTATTTAGATCAATGTAGAGCTGCAATTTTTCACTTAGTGAAACGATCAAAATAATATTTTAGTATGCCTCAATAAGCTCCTAATAATATAGAGACATTCAGAACCGATTTTATTCACTTGTTCACTTCAACGATCGCGCAAGACCAAGATGCTTGAATAGATAAAGGGGAGCCCTTTATCCAGCTTTAGGGTACAAATTATATACTAATACATTAGCCAGCTAATCAAATAAAATGTACAAACTGATAAAAAAGGGGGTAGAACTAATTGGGCACGATCAAATCGTCCCCATCGCTGACAATGGGTTAAGTGGCTAAAAGACTGGCAGCATTGTCACATTGAATGGCAATACTACTCTAGACTGGCCTGTTGGTCGAGAGGTTAGTGACCCTGACTGCTAAACCGGAGGTCGTGGGTTCGATTCCCATCCAGGACAAATCTTTGTGTGATGAGCATGATCATTTGTTCTCTGTCTGGGTGTTATTTGTCTATAATATGTATGTATTTAGAAATATATAAGTATGTTTATCAGTTGTCTGGTTGCTATAGCACAGGCTCTGCCTAGTTTGGGATCGGATGACCGTGTGTGAGTTGTCCCAGGATATAAAAAAAAAGGATATAATACTAATTATTTGACCAAAACAGCCGGCCTTCTGGTCACGTAAACACTCTAGACTGAGTGGGCCTCAGTCGTTTAACTTTAAACGTCTTGACAGTTCAAAAATTTTTGAAGGAAGATTAGTAAATATTTCTAGATTAGAAAATTCTTTTAACCGCTGATTAAATCGTTGTTACCCAAGTTTCGTGCCACCGATCCCCTGAAATGTCGCTACGTGGGGAAGATGGAAAAAGTTCAGGAAAAGTTTTTGTAACGATATTTATTTAGACCATTAATTAAACATAAACAGACTCCCGATGTTGTGGAGCTGTTGTGGTACATAATCAGTTGTAGCCCTAAAGCGTATACTATAAGTCTATTTCAAAGAAGCTTCCTCCACTCTAGTCGACTCAGTTGCCATGGCAACGGAAAACCCTACAGTAAATCGTCAATAAATAACAACCTGACACAGGAACGTGGGAATTGGCACATGAAAAGAGAGGCCTATGCTCAGCAGTGGGCGAAGTCGGGCTGTGGATGAATTTACTTAGACTATCGAAGTTATTTTCTTATATGAGGACTCACTAGTGTAGAACATGCATCGGGCAGGCTGACGGTGGAATTGATAGTGAACAAAACATAACAGAACTTAGGGCCATAGTTGGGCCAAGGGCAAGTGATATGATTTCAGCAAAAACGTCTGAAAACTAATTGTTTTTGAAAGAACCGGCCAAGTGCGAGTCGGACTCTCACACGACGGGTTCCGTACCATAAACCGAAAAAAACACGTTTCTTGTTTGGGAGTCCCCTTTAATTTTTATTTTTTTTATTATTAGTTGTAATAGAGGCAATAAAAAACAACGTTTTTTTTAAACAAGCTTTTATTACTTATTAATAAAAAGAACTAAAAAGTTAAAAATAATTTAGTTCTGATAAAAAATATACCATTCTATAGGTACATAATATCCCATTCTTTAAATAAAAGCGCATTACACCTTATTTATTTCTCTTCCCGTCAAAATGTAATACGCTTTCATTTTAAACTAGGTCAATCGGAAGTACCATGTAGGTTTTCGACCCAAAACCTATAGGGTACTTCCGGTTGACCTTGATTGCACGAGTAAAGGGAAAATTCCGAAAAATTAAAAAAGTTGAAAATTAAAATAAATTTTGGTACTCGCGAAAACCTAAATTTGCCCATATCTTTTTATCGTGTTGACTCAGGGCCCTTGTTTTTCATACACTTAATAGAGACTATAAACTTCAGTATCTGGTATACATTTCAACTTGCTAGGTCTACCCGTTCCTGTTGCGGAATTTGTTCGAAAGAGTCACCGCGGCCCTGGAACGCAAAGGGCTTTAGAAGGAACACGGATGGGTTTTAGTCAGTAAGAGTCTGACACGCCCTTTCGCTCCACCCAGAGCGGAAGAGGTCATTTGACGATTTCCCATACTTAAAAAAAAAAAAATCCCGTTCCTGAGAAAATTGGTAGTGACACACGAACAGACGGACAAGAGAGTGTTCTTATAAGGGTTTCTTTTATTGCCGATTGAGGTACGGAACCTTAAAAATGGGATAGACTTTTTCTATGGAATTATAACGAAATTTTTAATTTGTCCAGTTACACTTGACTCTAACAAGATTTAGCACTTTAAGAGGAGGCTCCCTAAATTTTATGTTAATTTGCATTAATATTCAGAAACAGTCACACATACTATCAAAATGGAACTTTAGTATATGATTTATTGGATCTTTTTCTTTCCATGTACAAGACAGTTACGTAATTGTAACATTTTCACTCGATTCATTTTTAATTCAAAAATCATGTCTTTTTTAAAGATTATTCCTTTTTTTTTCAAGATTGCTTGGCCTTTATGTCTAAAATAAATATTAACAGTAAGAAAATATAGTTTACTATCCAGTCACAAGATATTTTTTCTCTAGATCAATTATTACTTCAGTTATAAACGAAATAAGAATTGAGACTTACGACATTTAGTTTCGAGCTCGAACGCGATCAAAGAGCGCATGCGGTATTCAACTTTATTACGGCTTGCATAGCGTCTAGCACCATAGCGGTCTACCGGTCTCTCAGTGCCGCGCTGTGCGCCGTCGAGAGAGGGTCTGTGTCGCACGCGGGCGCGTCCATTAGGTTTTTATTTTGGAAGTTGGATTGGAGTTTTTTTTTT
>NDFZ01005413.1:445487-501672 GCA_002192655.3 Mamestra configurata
ACAATAATGTACATTCATTTCTTTTTTACACTATTCTTAATCAAATTTATTAAATTTTATTTTCTGTTTTTTAGTTGGATTTTTCTATAAAAGCGTGTTTTTTTAGTTTTTTTAAACTATTTTTTTTTATTATTTTTTGTTAAAGGTTAGTTAAATAGAATATGTGTGTTTTTGTGAACAATAAAAAAGTGTGTATTTATGGATAATGTTTTGCTTTGTTAGAATATTTTTTAATTTTAATTAATTAATCCTGGCGAATCTAATTAGGATAATCGGATATTTTAATTGAATTCTTGCATTGTCATCGATCCTTGACAGGTGTGCAAAGTTTGAACTAAATCAAATCGTTCAAAGTAGGGCAAAATCGAGCTCAAAAGGGTCGGTTACAGACAGACATACAAACATACAGGTGAAGCTAATAAAAGCGTGTTAAAAATTGTCAATTCTAGGTCAAACGGAAGTACCCTATAGGTTTTGGGTCGAAAACCTATATGGTAGTTCCCGTTGACCTAGTTTTAATGGGAAGTCATCAAATGATGTCACGCTCTGGGCCGAGCGGGAGGGAGTGACAGACTCTTACTGACTAAAACCCGTACGTGTTCCAAATGTCCTTTGCGATCCAGGGCCGCGGTAGGTAACTCTTTCTAATTATTCCCTGGCACACATACTTTAGCAATCTAACGAAACCTAAGTCTCATTCAAAACTTAGGCAAATAACTTCAGTGAACGATGCGTTTCGTTTCCATTCATTTCCATTCAGTCATTCATTCATATCAAAGCATTGTGGTATTGAATGAGAGCAACCTATCAAATTGTGCTCCGACGTCGTGCATTCTCAATAATGGCCGGATCATGAGCTGTAATACGGATATGTTGCGGTTAAAGTTGGAATTCGGAGAGTGGCCGGTAATTGCTGGTTTGGAGCGGTACGGTAGGTTGGCATTCTGTTTTTGTTAATTTGATTGGTACAGTGAGTTATAGCAATTAGCTGACCCATTTTTGCATAAATGGTTGAGATTTTTTAGAATACGAATCGATAGAATTTTATGTTTTTTTTTTGCCATTTGTGCAAAGTTATTAAAATATAAAAGAATTATGAAATTCTATCGATTTGTATTCTAAAAAATCTAATAGCTAATTGGTTTAACTGAATGTTATTATGCAATTTCCTTTACTAATTTTAATAACTGAATTAAGAATCTAACTGCATAATTATTACTATGAAAAAAGGAAAATATGTTTATTAAGGAACTTGAAAGGAACTTAAAAGCACACACTACACGTTACAGGACAAACAAAGCAAAAATATAAAAATAGTAATAAAAACAATAATGTGCTAGCGACCGCTTTCGCGGACTCATTTTTTGAGTGTACAAGTAACCCCCTGCCATTTGAAAGCTGTGTATATTGTCAGTGGTCAGGCAGGGGCCAATATTTCTTCCAGAGTATACGATAATCAGTCCACTAAACCACCCAAACCCATAGCCTCTCATCTTGTGCTTTCATATTCTACAACAGTCCTGCACCAACCGGGGATTGTTCTTGGGTATACTTTAATAGTGCATACAGTGATAATCGTCGGCTGGTACCCCATTCTATTTGAAATATCTAACAGAGCCTCTGCGAGTTGGCCTTGGCCCCTCGTACGCCTACCAAAGGACCGGGACCCCAGGGTCCCGAGATTGTCAAAGATATAAAATATAAAGCAATAAAATCATTCTGTGTATAAAACGTCAACAGGGTGTGTCGCGATGCTGCGCCAAATAGGTTCAGCACAATATGCCAGACAACTAGTGCCAGACGCGGGTTAAAACCCTGGTTAACTGAACCTAAGATTCTGAGGTTTTGTAGAGAACTAACTCATCGCCAGACGTAGCTTCATTTTGCACATAGAACGAACACTTATCCCAATGATCGCTTCGCGACAATAGTATATTGAAAAAAAAAAATAGTCCGTCAGATAGATTTCCAAATAATATTGGACATGTATTTTTTTCGTTTTTCACATAAACAAAAATTGAATACGATTTACTGTGTGTTGAAAACACGCCTGACGTCACGTCGTTGGTAAAACTGCTAGTAAATTGTACCATTGTAGTGGTTTTCAGTAAAGTACCCTTTTGAGTAACTTGAAACAAATGGTCTTCCAAATTTTATTATTTATTTTATTTTTATTATTAATATCTTCCAGTCTTGGTATCAGTATTTTATATGGATTGACTGCTATTCTAACCTTCACAACTCAGTAACTCGGTAAAATGATAGGTAGGCAAGATAGGTGTAAAATTTTGTAGTTTGATAGAAATAAAGATAAAGAGTTTAATTGCGACAAGCATGACGTATATAAAAAAATTGAATAAATAAAATTACAAAAGTTATGCAAGTTGGGAAGATATGCGTCACATTTGCGCAAAACGGCCATCGCTCAGCATAATGCTGGGACTCGTGTGGGACTCTGGGACACGTGACAGAGCCACAGCGCTGGTTTTCAGCGAAAACCGACGTTGATAGAATGCCGGAAAAGTAGGTAATTAAAACGAAATAAATGAACAAAAAATAAATATAATACGGGTGAAAATATAGTAAATATAACGTAACAGCAACAGATTGTTGTGCAGTTTCTGTCTATACAAAACGACTGTTAAAGATCTACAAATGACAGCCAGACCAACAGCTTAACGTGCTTTTCGAGGCCCAGAGGAGTCAAGGTAAATAAAGGACCCATCCTCGAACCGACAAGCGCTGCTTAACCTCAAAGACCAATACGTGGGGCTGTTAATATTTACCCAACGAGCTTACTTCCGACTATAATATATAATACGCCTATTATGGCCCCACTTACCTTCGCTAACGTTACTCAAACCAAATTCTACGTAAAAAAATCTGCTAGTCAAAGACATTTCTAACATCTCCCAAAGTTCGAGGTTTGCCTGCGACAGGTACATGCAAATCCAGTGTTATTGCGCACTGAGTGGCAAGTAGCAGTATCACTGAGTACCGGCGCGGGATCTAGCTAGAGGGGTTAATACCGCCTGAAAATGTGAAATTCAGCTGTATTTTTAGGGTTCCATACCCAAGGGGTAAAAACGGGAACCTATTACTAAGACTCCACTGTCCGTCTGCCTGTCACCAGGCTGTATCTCATAAACCGTGATAGTTAGACGGTTGAAATTTTCACAGATGATGTATTTCTGTTGCCACTATAATAACAAATAATAAAAAATAAAAAAATTAAAAGAAAATAAAAATAAATAAATAAATAATAATCATTTTATTATCAGGCTGCTGAGGCCCATAGACATATTACACAAAATAATCTTAAAACAATAATAAACTAATACATATAAATAAAACTTATTTAACTATTATTGCACACGAAATGACGGCGTCGTGTTTCGCTGACTGGTGTCGCGCAGCTGGCCGCGGAAACGTCGATAAACGACACCCTTCGGCCAAAACTCTTCTTTGAGGAATACCTCGAGCTGATGAGTTGGAACCCGCACCACAAACGACTTGAAGTTTGTGTTGTGACGTGACTCCAACTTCTCGACCCTCAAAGTGCAGTTGGTCTTCACTCTCATGTACTCCACGATCTCCTCAACCTTCGTGGAGTGATGTAGCCGGGACACGTACAGCTGCGTCGTAGGTGTTGCTGGACGCAGCAGCATGTTTGGTCCTGCCAGCGCGGTGCCGCACTGGTTCCGACAAGATGGCTTCTTCTTCTTTTTCCTCTCCACCATGATGAAGCCATCCTTGTCACACGTCTCCTTGTTCGGATTCCGCTGTTTCGAACCCGAGATGGATNGACGCAGCAGCATGTTTGGTCCTGCCAGCGCGGTGCCGCACTGGTTCCGACAAGATGGCTTCTTCTTCTTTTTCCTCTCCACCATGATGAAGCCATCCTTGTCACACGTCTCCTTGTTCGGATGGTACGGAACCCTTGGTGTGCAAGTCCAACTTGCACTTGGCCAGTTTTTTATTCTTCTAATCGATAGTATCTATACACTGTTTTGAATGCTAGAGTGTTTCTTCTAAAACCCTTTGCGTTCCAAAGTCAAAGTCAAAGTCAAAGTCAAAGCATTTATTTCAAATAAACCATTATCAGGTACTTTTGAATTGTCAAAGTCAGTCCGTCAAAAACATGAAGCTATTTGCACGTTCGCAAGCGTAGATCTCTATGGAGAAGAACGTGCAAGAAACTCCACGGACACTCTTTTAAATCATTTTATGTTTACAAAAATCCTGGTTACATAAACCTTGTTGCTTCTATATATGAGAACAATGTAAAGAAAGAAAAAAAACAATTTATAGTATGAAATATTAAAATGAGGCAGTGGCAACCAAGGGATGACCAGTCTCCACTGACGGCGCCCGTTCACGAACATGACGCGTGCATCAGCACCAGGGCCGCTGTGACTCTTTCGAACCAATTCCGCAATGGTACCTACACTAGTTTATTTGGATATGTGTGTCTGAACGAATTTACAGAATGAAACTTAGCCATTCAAGATGAGGTGCTATGGTTTTAAAGATCGCTTTTAAATACTTCATTTTCAGCCCTAAAGCTTTTCTGCATAAGTTCATAAACTTAAAAAAATCTCCACAGCGTTAAGCAGGAACCCTGTTGAATTGTCAAAATGAAAGGCATTTGCTATTGATACAATATTTTAGAAGATTGACATTGTTGGAATTTGATGTTTTCGATTGCGATCAGTGGTATTAGTTTTGTTTAATTTAATTTAATTATTATTTATTTCAGGTAATCCATATCAGACAATTAACACATCTTATTGATTACAAGCTGACCCACGCAACTTCATCTGCGTCACATTTTTCATGAATACTCGTCTATCGCCGATATTGGTCGTAGCGTGATGTCATATAAAGTCAAAGTCAAAGTTAAAACGTTTATTTCAATTAGGCCATTAAACGGCACTTTTGAACGTCATCGTTTACAGTTCAGTAAAAATAATAGAATTACATTAATAAAGTGACTCTACTGTCCATTCGGAAAGGTAGTATGGAGAAGAACGGACAAGAAACTCCATAGTTACTCTTTTCAAATAATGATTTACAAAATTTGGTATACAAAAATTAATTTAATATTATGTGAGGACGATGCACCCAGAGTATGCTACTTATAAGAACAAAGTATCACCAGTAGAGGTAAACTTATTCATTTTCTAAAGAAATTTAGGTAAATGGTACTCACATATTTACAAACATTGGAACCATTAATTAAACAGTGTGTGAGTCAACAGAAAAATAGAAACACAAAAAAAGGAACAGTATATCTATAAAGTTAATACATAGATCAACCAGTTGGATTTTGTCTACACCCTTGATTGTCCTATGGAGCAGGACCAGCATGTTTCCAAGCATTCTTATCCTGAATGTAATCTTCTAATTTGTAATATGCTTGTTTACAAAGTGTACTTTTAACATAAGTTTTAAATTTCCCTTCATTTAGTTTTAATATTTATAGCCTATAGCCTTCCTCAATAAATAGGCTTTCCCAACTCTAAAACCTCGTGGTCCTGGGATTAGTGCATTCTATAATATAATATAAAAGCTGCCCACGCAACTTCGTCTGCGCCACATTTTGCATGAATGCTCGGCTCCTATTGGTCGTAGCGTGGTTTTATATAGCCTTCCCAACACTAAAATATTTTTTCTATTCGAACCTAGGTCTTGGGATTAGCGCGTTCTACCAAACACATAGTCAAGGATAACTGATCGAGTTGTAAATAATCAATTTTTATCGACCGCCGAGAGTAGAAAATAATTAAAGTACTAATATCGCTATTTAAAAATATGGGTTGGTGGTAGAAGGGTGAAAATTGAGGGTTGAATGTATTTTTAACGCCGAATCATCATAAAAAAAAGAAAAACTGTCAAAAAAAAACTGTGGTGGACCACCCTTATCACTTAGGTGTATGAAATATAGTTTGCATCCTATTCTCAGATCTGCTGAATATACACACAAAATTTTATAAGAATCGGTCGAGCCGTTTCGGAGGAGTTTTGTTACAAAGTTACTAACACTGTGACACGAGAATTTTATAGATTAGAAGTACATAAATATGCGCTGAGGGCCTTAACTAGTCTGTTTTCTTTTCTTAATTATCCTTCGTCTCCCTCTTATCTATCCTCACAAATTCAATTCATTTGTTCTGCCCACGGTAAAAATCTTCGCTCTACCAATAATCACCTTCTACGATGTCCTTCTCACCGCTCTGGGTTTATCCGCTCCTCTTTCTTTGTTCAATCTATTTTCCTTTGGAATGCGCTCCCTCTGAACATCAGGACGGCAACAAGTCGGTTGTCCTTTAAGGTGAAGGCACGTGAGCACATTCGCAAGAAGTTGGTAGAATCATCACAGCGTTAATTCGTTGGATTCGTTTTTTCTTAATAACTTTATTTATGTGTATGTATATGTATCTATGTATTGATAATTCAATTTTTTTTTCTTCCCTCTATTTTTAGTTTATCTTTAAGTTGCACCTGTCATGTTGTCTCTGCACCACCCTAAAGTCGTAGAAAATGCCTAAGGCATTAAGTCCGCCTTTGTACAGTGTTTTTACTAGTGCATACAGTTTTAATAAATTAATAAAATAAATGTACAATAATGCCTTTTTATAAGTGATAGTTCTTATAACTCAACAGACAGATGTGTTGCTGGGGAGTTTGTTGCGCCACTTCTTCTTCCCAGCTAAAACACTAGGAAGTGGTGACGGGCGGGCGTTTTGGGGGACTGTCTTTATGTAGAACTTTGACGTTCAAAAAGTGCTGGCACTCAGCCTAATTTGAATAAATGACTTNTAAAGTCGTAGAAAATGCCTAAGGCATTAAGTCCGCCTTTGTACAGTGTTTTTACTAGTGCATACAGTTTTAATAAATTAATAAAATAAATGTACAATAATGCCTTTTTATAAGTGATAGTTCTTATAACTCAACAGACAGATGTGTTGCTGGGGAGTTTGTTGCGCCACTTCTTCTTCCCAGCTAAAACACTAGGAAGTGGTAAAGGGCGGGCGTTTTGGGGGACTGTCTTTATGTAGAACTTTGACGTTCAAAAAGTGCTGGCACTCAGCCTAATTTGAATAAACGACTTTTGAATTTTGAATTTTTGAATTTTGAATGATAATGTTCCCTTTAAGTTTTCATAAAACTGTCGTTTCACGTGATAATAAAGACATGAAAAACATTGGTAGGTACTATCTCCTCCATAAAGATACACCAAGCAGTAATAATTTGGGATTAAAATATGCATTTCTAGACATTATGTTTCTTTTCAATCCTAGTGCTTAAGTGTGGCCCCAGACTTGTATTAGTACTAGCTGGGTTCTTCACGCTTGCTCGAGTTTTGGGGATCTGCCGATAGGTCGGTTTGGTGGTAAGAAATATGGCGATGGATTTTGTTTTAAGACGGGAATGTACATAACACTAGATTTTGCTCGCGACTTCGTCCGCGTGGAATAGTTACTTGGGGCAGACATTTTTATTTTAAGATTATGAAGTTTAGTAAAGTTTCAGTCAATGCTACTGAACAGAGAAAGAATAGATAGATATAGATAGTTTAACTAATTCTCAACGTGATTCTTTAAATTGGTATAACCTTTTTATTTATGAACCGATTGACATGAAACAAACACTAAATGTTAAGTGAAGAAGCTTACTAAAATGTATTAGATTATGAAAATCACATGTAAATCGGATAAGCCGTTTCTGAGATTAGCGTGCACAAATGCACAGACAAACAGATAAACAGAAAAAAAATCTAACAATGATTGTTTTGGGTGCTATTTTCGTTGATGAAGTTACCAATAATTCTCATATATCTTCCATGTACAGACAGCGATCCGTTACATTTTTATTATATGAATAGATAACACAATACAAAATATTAACAAAGACAAAAACCGACTCAGTTTGCGACGTCACTGCTGCAAGGTGACAGGCCCAGCTGATACCTTGCAGCAGTGGTTCACAAACGCACAATCTAGCCTGCTTGCCACCATGGACAGGATGCTGTTGTGCTCCCCAGCACCCTATTGATTAATAATACCGATAAAATATATTTTTTACCTATGTCATATTTTGTTTTTTTTTTAATTTTTGTTGCAGGCTATTGGCTACCTACCCAATTCATTGCACGGCGCCGCTTAATCAGCGGTCTACGTGACATCCCGGAATTTAATTGAACAGCTAGGCAAATGACTTGGATCGATATCGTTTAACGAGTTGCCTAGCCAAGTAGCGGAACATAGGGCACAGGGATCTTAGGGCACCCAGACGGAGATAGGTTAGGTTTGAATTGTGGAATTAAATTTATGCTTCTATACTAATGATGGGTGCATGGATGTATGTTTGTTCCTCAATCACTTCAGAACGGCTGAACGGATCTTGATGAAATTTGGCACAGAGGTAGATTATAGTCTGGAATAACACATAGTATACTTTTTATCCCGGGTGTATGCTTCCTTGGGATAATTTTCGACGTCCACGCGGGCGGAGCCGCGAGTAGCAGCTAGTATTTCTTATATTTTCATCACACTATTACCCCCTTCTATGAACGGCCTAAACAATCTTGTATTAGACGCATTGGCTGGATATCATTTAGGCCGCTGATTAAACAGCACCGTTTAATAAACAGACTAGGCAGTCACTTAAAAGCCTGATTAAGCCAGTTGGCTGCGATATATCTAAAATACAAACTGCCAGATCCTTAATCTTGGTAATTCTGTTACACGTTGTATAATTTGCAATACCTACTTATGTTAATGAAAATTCAAAGAAGAAATTAATTGTTAGGAATTAAATGAAGGAAAATTACATTACATTACAATTACATTCAAAGAGGTGACAGAGGAGAATGGAAGAGGGGCCGGTGATGAAGAAAACTACTACTATGGTAGTCTCCAGATAAACTCGCAAAAAAGTACATTGACCTTTCCCTAATATCGCTCGTTAATATTGATAACTGTAGCAAAATACGTCAGTGGTTTACAATAGAGCAGACAGAGTCTGACATCGACTTCGTTTTGAGGGTTCTGTAACCAAAGGGTAACCAACGGAACCCTGTTACTAAGCCTTGCTGTACGACCGTCCGTCTGTTTGTCAGCGGGCTGTCTCTCAAGAACCGTAATAGATAGACAGTTGAAATTTTGACAGGCTGTGTGTCTATTGCCGCTATAACAACAAATTATAAAAATTAAATTTAAGTAATTAGAAATTAAAGGGGGCCGGGGCTCCCATAACCACAAGAAACGTGTTTTTTACGACTCGCACTTGGTATTTTGCTCGCGACTTCGTACGCGCATGTACCATGTTTTCTCGTTCTCGTAAGATTTTCCCGTTCCCGTATAGCCTGTAGCATTCCTCATGAATGTGGCTATCATATAGCTTACAAAAATAATTTTCCAAATCCGCCTGGTCGTTCCAAAGATTAGCGCTTTTAAGACTAGCTGATGCCAAATGACTTCTTCCGCTCTGGGTGGAGTGGAAGGGCGTGTCAGACTCTTACTGACTAAAACCCATCCGTGTTCCTTCTAAAGCCCTTTGCGTTCCAGGGCCGCGGTGACTCTTTCAAACAAATTCCGCAACCCTGGCAGGCTCTGGCCCTAGCGGGCCCCGTCTTTTCTGCTGACATCTCTTTGAGGCGCGCGTGAAACACTACGCGCTATTGACCCGGGCCTGGCGGTGATCGGACAGCTAGCCACCCAACGCTCGCCGTCCGCAGGCCCGCGCCTACGGTGGCCGGGGATCGCCCTGCGACTCCCGGCGCCCGGGGCGTCTTCTCCTGTAGCGGCGGTTGGGACGAAGTCCTTGCCTTTCCCTCGCGCGGCCCGCCTCCTCCTTCGCTAGCATTGCTGCTTCGCAGAAGGAGGTGACCGCTTCCCAAGCCTCCTCGTTCCGGACCATGGATTCAACCAGGGCCGCACGCGAGAGGTTGCCGCCGCCGATCGCCTCGACGAGGACACCGGCGGTGCTCTGCCCAAGCAGGGCAGACCTCCACAAGACTAGCTGATGCCTGCGACTTCGTTCGCGTGTATGTTGGAAAATAAAAAGCTGTTGCTAAGATAAACTAACATTCAACATCCTGCATTATCTGACCTCTCTTAGAATTAGAAATTTGGAAAAATGGTATCACCTCTTCCGTTTAAAATGCCGACCAGTCCTGGTATTTATTGGAAATGAGAAACTTTTGAATGATAGCGCTTCTCTATAGGTGTTATGATGTAAGCGGTGGAATCACCTGGGGCATACTCCAAAATATAAGGTAATGCGACAAGTTTATAGTATTTGAGCGCTTGTCTGCCTGACCTCAGACTCAATAGCTTGAAATTGCCGAACTTAAAACAACGCCATCTATGTCTGATTTGCTAAACTTCTTTCAAAGTTTGCAAGCTGACGACTTGATGACTTGTAGATTTGATAAGGCATGTTTATTGTTAAGCTACAGCTTCATAGATGGCGTCTATTTAAAAGTATTACTATTGCTCATAGATGGCGCTACTCACATTTTTCATCTTATGAAAGAAAAATTAATTAGAAAATGTCTACGGTGTTTTTGGTTGCTTTTTTGTTTTTTGACACCGACTTCCCAAAATTTAAGTTATTTTATACTTTGTAGTGTTTTGAATTTGGAACTCAATTATATTTTTTTGTAAACAGTTTTTCAGTGGTGATACCCCACACCGTAATTGGCATTATTCCCATAATTTGTGGTTGCGCTATTTGCCGTTATGGAGTTACTTTGTGTGCCTTCGCAGTCGAAGTCCAGACTATATCATCTACATTGCTTTGGGATTGTCATAAACATCTAACTTTACTACATTTAAAGTTCGGGAGGTCACTGGTTTATCTTTGAAATTCAACGTCCAATGCAAATTCAATATAGCTTTAATTAAACCTAACGCAAAAAAAAACCATCCAAATATACATTTTCTATGGAGGTTCGCGAGACTTTACACCCTGTTCCGCATACGTCTAAACATACATACCGTTCTAAATAAGACCTTCTTTTCCCTTCCTTCCTTCTTGCTTCGCTGTAGTCGGGTCATAAGAATAAAAAGACATTTAGGTAAGTATTCGTATACAATTTATTAAATCTATAAATACAAATTAAATGCCCTCATAATTAATAATTTAATAAATGCATTTTCTCGTTTATACTTACATAAATATAATAGTTAAAAGCAGTTTCGTATAAAATGTTAACAATTTCACTGCTGCTTTAGACGAACACTAGCGCCTCTACCTAGTAATTTGAGAACTAGCATTTCGGCCATTTTGAATTATTATGTCAAAATTGTAAAGCAGTGACTTTGTTAAAGCAAAGACCTCTCAAGTTGTTTTAAAACAACAAGAAGGTGTTTGAAAGCATTATTTCCTTACAATCGAGTAGGTGTTTAAAATCAGACTTGGAGCATTTTCTTCTAAAAACGAAAATAAAACATAAAAATCTGAAATAAACATCTACTGCTAGCTCTTCCTCGATAAAAGTAAAAATTAAAAATTTTATTGAAACATCCTCTCAAACATATTTAATTTCTACTGGCATCATGAAGCAAATAAATAAATAACATCATTCGTTATTCTCAGTAACCGTTACTGTAATAAAAATAACGTTATAATCTAATGCTTAATGAAACAGTTATTCAGTACGTTATAGTTAAATCTGTAGCCGGCTTCGTCAACGTCATCAACTACTAGATTGTCACTGTGGAAGTATACGTAGAGGGGTCCCGGTGGCGTTGCTGAAAAGAAAAATCACTTTTAATAAAATATATGTAGGTACTACCTATATAAAATCGAGGGAGACCGCCAGAGAGATAAACTGACGAAATTAAAAGATAGCAGGAGATGACTGGACGTCATATTATGACATTAAACAAGGTTTAGACGACGATACGACAATAAATCAAAACACTGGCAATGCCTATTAGTTCAAACGTTTTTTTCTTTGTCTTTTAACACAGATTTGATGTCAATAACTGCAACTGAATGATGGAAACAGAAGAACTGAGTAGTAGTCACTATCCTTGACTATTTTTTTATTAAAGTTTTTATGCAATTGGGATGTTTATTTTTAATTTTGGTGACAGGATTTATAATCGTTTCAAAATATTTTTATGAACCAGTATTACCAGTGTTTACATTTATGGTTGTATCGATATCTCCACATTTATCTTAATCACGACGTTTACCTAACTTGTGTATGATAGCCATTTTGTTTTTATTAGCTTTTTTTATATTCGTCATTCATCATAGCGTAGCTTTTTCCTATGTTGGAGTCAGATTCCAGTCTCACCGCATGCAGTTCTGATCTCTACAAACCAGTTACTGGGTACTACGATATAATAATATACCCCTTGGAAAGACTGATGCCAGATTTTCTGCCTTCTGACTACCCGTAACGACTGTCAAAGATGGTTAAATGGCAGCGGGAAGCAACTGCTTAACGTGCTTTCCGAGGCACGTTGGAATCTGGTTGGAAGATAGTCACCCATCAACAAGCCCAGCTTAACCTTGAAGATCGGTTCGTGCGGCTGTTATTATTAAGCTGACAGCGTTTATTTATTAATGGCACAACACAAACACAAATATGGACATATTAAATTGAATAAGGTCTTATTCTAGTGTTTATGTCAATTACAGACGTGCACAACATTTACAATAACAATAATAATTATAATATTTAACAAAATAATAAGCCAGATAATAAGGAATTCATAAATCAAAAATCTGTGTTTTTTTTTGAGTTGTGTGGGGCAGCCATGAAAAATGTCTAGGTTAAGTAGCCTACACCAAGAATTATATGTTAAAGGCAGCCTTGCCATTGGAGAATTCAACAGCTTCTAATACTTACAAGCTATAATCTGCGTTGCAGCACTGCTTCCACAAAACTTGGATCCTCTCAAGCCATCAGCTGTCTCAGCTTCAGGGATGAAGATATAGTCTTCAGACTGAGCAGACCCGCGGGTGACGGGGTTTACTTGACAGTCGGTATCTACGTATAAGTTTTCGTCTCCCCGGTAAGCAACGTTGAAACTCGCAGCCGTGAACCTAGGGATAATTAGGATTTGGATTAACATTGCAGAGAGAGCAATATAATGTTAAGTTTTCAACAGAAAATGAAGAAACTCTTTTTCGAAAAAGTTCCATAATAACTTTTTAGATCTTGCGAATGCATAATAAGCAGAGGTCGGAATTAGATAGAGTTATTTATGTACTTGCATCGAAATGTTGATATTAATATGGATCTTAATCATCTTACAAATATAATAATAAAAACCTCAGAGATAGATAAGACAAATAAAACAAAGATAATTAACAAAAAATTGTTATTAGTATTTAATTCACAATACAAATTATTAATAGTTTTAAGCAAATTCTGATACCTATATTTCGCCTTTTTTATAAATACGAAAATTATGTGAAAGTAAATAACGTTTTTATTTAATAAATCACGGGATTTTTCTGCTCTTTAAAATTAATCTCGGGATTTGAGGCATATCCACTTTATTCTTTCGCTGTATGAAATCAGTGTAAGACCTAATTCCGACCTCTGATAATAAGTTTAATTTCAATCGGTTCATTCATTTCCATGATGTACGACTTTAAAGTTTGTTTGAAATACCTTGAGAAGAAGGCTCTCTGAACAGATAGAAAGAAGAATAAAAAAAGAAATATGAACCACCACTATCCACCCGGAGAGGTGGGCGAAGATCTTCACTCACTGGACGCATGTGGAGGGACGTCGCCTCGAGGTCGACCACGGCGAAGGTAGTGTGACGATATCTCACCATGTTTCCACGGCAAACTTGGCCAGAGATCTCCCAAGACAGAGATTTGGAAGGATACAGGGGAGGCCTTTGCCCAGCAGTGGGACACAAGTGTAGGCTAACAAAGAAATAAAAACTAAACTTACTTGATACCGCAAACATCAGAGCTCTTCTTGAAGCAGGTGGCGTACACAAGGTTGCCGATGTACGGACCGGCGCCGCGGTTGTAGTTGAACGATTCGAATGAACCAGACCGATCCGGGTAGTATTGGAGACAACCGGGGGGAGCTGGGTAACAGAGAGAAATCGTTTAGAATTGAAAAGTCAAAGTCAAAGCATTTATTTCAAATAAACTATTATCAGGTACTTTTGAACTGTCAAAGTCAGACCGTCAAAAACAAGAAGCTATTTGCACGTTCCAAAGTGTAGATCTCTATGGAGAAGAACGTACAAGAAACTCCACGGACACTCTTTTAAATCATTTTATGTTTACAAAAATCCTGGTTACTTCTATATATGAGAACAATGTAAAGAAAGAACAAACAATTTATAGTATCAAATATTATAATGAGGCAGTTGCAACTAAGGGATGACGAGTCTCCACTGACGGCGCCCATTCACGAACATGAAAGGATTAGAGGTCTTTTGGAAGTCAAAAATAAGAATAGGAGAAAAGTGAACTCATCAAAAACGTAACGTGTTTCTGAGTTAAGTAAATGGGAGTATCCTAAACTTGAGATTTTTTTTTAACTGCAGCTGTGCTCATTGTTTAAATATAGGGTTTCTTGCAAACAATCATTCATTTTTATCATCCATCCCATTACTGGGCAATGGACATAGGCCTTCCCTAATCGTTGCCACATTAAGTGGTTTGGTGTTTCTACCTTCCATCGGATAACCTTCAGTCCTTCACCAGAATCAGTCAACCTTGTATGGAGGCTACTCTTGTTGCGGAATTGTTCTATAGAGTTATCGTGGCCCTGGAACGCAAAGGGCATTTGGCGAAAAATGGGTGGGACACTCCCTTCCGCTCCGCCCAGAGCGAAATATTATATCTGACATACTTTCTGACATTTATTAATTTATAGACATCTTTTAATTGATTGACTTGATCTTTTACTATACAGTAGCTTCAAATTGTACAAATTGTTTTGCATGTGACAATTTTATTGTAATTATTATGTACCAAGCGAATATTCTACACAATGTTTATTGTTTGAATAAATAAAATGAAAATGAAATGAAAGAAGATTTGATGATTTAATACCCAAAAAAGGGGGGCTACCGTTAATGAGCCTGGTAACTTGGTAAAAGCATAACCCTTCCCTAAACATGGCTCCATCAGCCAGTCCCATGCTTCACGCATCCAGTTGATTCCCGTGACCTTCATCAGGTCACCATTTCCCCTTATGGAGCCTATCCACCTATCCACCAGAAGCATGTTAAGTTTGGAAGAAAGATAACTTACCAATGAGGTACTCATCTCTGTCAGCTGAAGAAGTGAATGGTGTCGATGGCAGCGACATTGTGAGGGCTTCCAGGATACCATCACGGTATTTACTGAGGACAAACAAATTAAAAACATACTATATGAGGGAGCAGAGCTATATAACAAATTGCCTAATAACCAGTGATCGGAGCAGGTAGATTGATTTTGCGTACTTGCATCATGAATAGTCTTACAAATCATAACATGGATAAGCCTTTTTTCCGGGATTTCATTTTGGTACTGAATCAAATATTGTGAATGTAAAGATTTTTAAACTAATACATTTCAAATTTATAGAATGCGATAGTTAAACGTCTAACATTGCTTTTTCTTATTTATCAAGTAATAAAGTGAATCTTACTTTTGTGTGTCCATTCGAAACTTACATATGACTAATTTAGTAGTTATTTCTTGTAAGTTTATTATCTGCTGCTTGTAATTATTATATTATTATTTATTTATTTATTTATTATATACTTTATTGTACACCTCATAATAAGAACAGGACAATCATACATAAAATAAGTGCACAATGGGCGGTCTTATCGCACAAGGCAATCTCTTCCAGACAACCTTTGGATGGATTGAACGAAGGGAGATAGATTTAGGGCTGTCAGTGTACAAACGTTTTAAACAATACTAATTAGATATAATAATATAAAATACATAAATACAATACCAATTTATATACTAATAAATATCAAATATATAATTGAGACAGGAGCGGAAAAGTTAAAGTGAAAGGTAATGCTCCTTCACCGTTCTTTTAAACTCTGGTAGCGTTTGGGCACGCCTCACTTCTAAGGGTAATGCATTCCACAAACGAGCCGCTTGTATACTGAAAGATTTGTCAAAGAAGGAAGTGGAATGCATACCTTATATTCTTGAATAAATAAATAAAAATAACTTTTTATTCTCCTTCATATTTTTTCTTCGTCTGCATCGCTCGCCACTGGTAAAGTACCCAAAAGGCTGGCAGCATTGCCACATTGTATGGTGAATTGTATTCTTTTTGAGGAATAAATGTATAAAACCGTAAAAGCGTGAGTAAACAAACAGAAATAGATCATCATCACCGTTTTAATCGAAAGAAGTGCACTGGTCAACCAACCAACGAATTTAGGCCTTGGTCTAGTGTTTCGAACATCTAGAAGAGCTCGCGATCTTCACTCAATTATTGATCAGTCTATCTTCCGGTTCACGATTTTCTAGTGTACCCCTTAATTATAGTTGGTTATCCCAAATGCAATCAAGTTCAGTCTTTGCATCTAATAACATCGACGGCATTGTGCAGTTATAAACTAATCAGTAAATGGGGTACCTATTTCTAAGAGCCACGATGCGATGGGACCACACCACAAATGATACCCTATCTCTAACCTGCTCTTTGAGTTAATAGACAAGAACCATGAAAGTCTACAAGAGACATGAACAAGAGAATGGAATCATCGACACGAAGAAGATCTTAAAGTAAATGAACTCATAAACATATAACAAAAATCAAAACGTCGCTCCCAGTTACTTACCCAAGAGTATTGAAGCACTCCAGCTGGGTGACCTTGATCTTCCATGTGGCTTGCGGCAGGTTGGGCTGCGAGCTGCGGTCGGCGATCTTGAAGTTGATGCGGATGGCACGGCTGTTAGTGGAGGCGTTCACTCGGACGTACACTGTGAAAAAAATGTTGTATGTTCATGATGAAATAAGGAAAACAGTTGATAACTCAAACTCAAACTCAAAGCATTTATTTCAATAAAACCATTACAGGCACTTTTGGATAGTCAAGGTGGGTCTGTCCAAAGAGATGAAGCTAATTACACGTTCCAAAGCGTAGATCTCTATGGAGAAGAACGTGCAAGAAACTCCACGGACATTCTTTTAAATCAATGTTTTTAACGATGATATGGTTACATCATTCGTGTGAAAATTATACAAACATACATATACATATGTGAGAACGATGTAAAAAGACTTGAACGATCAAGCGTCCGAAGTAAAAAATAAAAAGCAACAATTCAAGGTACAAATAATTAAAATAAACCGTGGCAGCTGAGACATGTAAAAGGGATAAAAGGTAAATTGTGCCTTTAGACAGAAAAGCATAACTCTTAATACCTCAGTCATTTTAAAGCTGAACGCCTAAAATCAGACGTTTTAGCTGAACTCCGTTCATTTTGTGTTGATGAAATCAAAAATGGAGTTCTGAACTCAGATGAAACGCTGAACTGAGTTGAGTTTGACATAATCGCGTTAATTTAAATGGATGAAATCTGCCGCAATAGTTTCTGATAAGCTAACACCGATTTATAGCACTTTCAGTGTTCAGCTATTAAGTTAATCCCGTTGCCCAAAGGATTTTTTTTTTAATCAGGCAGAAAATAGTCAAGAGCCAATCTAACTACTCCTTCTGCTTGATAAGGAGACAATTAAAATACTCGCCAATTCCTTTGTTATTTGGGTTTCCAAGTAAAGAACATTTTTTTTTCTGTAGCTCGAAGGCATAATCCAAGGTAATATAGGTACTATGTCAGAAAACTCACAATGCTGCCCATTGTTGTCTCCGCAGAGAGGCGGCAGGAAATCGGAGTTAGCCTGAAGGTTGGTGACTTGGAAGATGTCGTTCCTGCACGTGTATCCTGGACGCTGTGTCACGTTCTCAACAGGGTCCACCTGGAAACGCCAATTTGTTTCAGTCAAAATATTTAAAAAGTACATGGTGAGAGTCTTTGAAGCCAGGTAAGAAGGGGGCTCATACTAATGTCATGAGTCTATTCACGTCTCCATTTTATGAGACCTTGCCTGGAGTGACCTAGTCCTGACCTGCCAAGATGGAGGATGTTTATTATTGCAACTCTTCTTGCCCACATAGTCTGCCAGTAACGACTGTCTATAACCCGAGCTCGAAACGGACGGAGCTCAATAAAATATCGGTGCACACATTTTATATGAGCTCATTCACACACGTCAATCTTCGGGCTGTGACAGGGGCATGTTGGAACGAGTTCATCAGGGCCACGTTCAATCCACGTCCCTGGCACGGCCCTGATGTCATCCTTTACCGTACTTTCTGAGGCTCGGGGGGTTTCTGATATGCAATGGGTAGTTACCCATTCACGGTCTTTTAGTTTTAACATCTTCCTTTACTATCAAGGGTTCTTTGATCATTGATGGAGAGCAGATAGGCAGTCGCTTCATGTAAAACACTGGTACCTACTCAGCTGCATCGGGTTAGACTGGAAGCTGACTCCATCATAGTTGGGAAAAGGCTAGGCCTGGTGACAAAGGCTGGTGACCAGGAAGAACACCGTGTGGATTTAGTCAGTAGGAGTCTGACAGGATTGAAATTGGATTCGAAAGAGTTACCGCGGCCCTGGAACGCAAAGAGCATTAGGAGGAACACGAATGGGTTTTAGTCACTCTCTGACACTCCCTTCTGCTCCGCCCAGAGCGGAAGGAGTCATTTGATGATTTCCCATCAATAAAAAAAATGAAGGAGTCTGCAAGGCCTGCTCCATCTGCCCCAAGATGAAGAACATCCATTAGGATTTCCACACTTACAAAAAAGTGATAATGGATCATGATACTTACAGTGGTCGGAGGCGCCAGGTTGAAAGTCTCGAAGTCGATCCTCATCTGGCAGACGTTATTGTTGTTGATCTCTACGTTGTAGGAGCACTCCAGGCCGGAGGACTCTCTGTTTAGAGGAGGGTTGATGAAGACTGCCACCTTCGTGTTGGTGCGGACGTCACACGCGTTTACTGTGAAGGAAAGGCGGTATTAAACAATCTGAAGCACGGTCTACTTCTATTAAAAAAATTAGTATGCATAGTAATTGTATAGAGGTATGCGGAATAGAGAGTAAAATCCCGCATACCTCCACTGAAAATGGGAGGATCCTCCGACCAGACGGTTATTGTGTCTGGTGGGCAACTGCCCGATAGTTGATATTCGGACTGTTGTATAATAATATGTTCAAATCGCACGGAGAACTTTGCTTGCGCGATGCAGGATTTCAATGTTAGTTCGTCGTAGATGGCGCTGCGGTTCTTTTTATTGCCGTACAAATTTCGCTTTCTTAGTTTTTCATGTGGCGGCATTGATACCGCTACAATTATGTGTAGTACAGAAGATGACTATACTATGAGTTAGAAACCAATACAAAGATTTCTGTTATCAAGAAACGTACAAGAAGACAGGTATATTTAATGTACATGTAGGTACATTTAGTCATCTGCCTAGCCTTTTTCCATTATATTGGGGTCGGCTTCCAGTTAGACCGGATTCAGCTGAATACCAGTTTTTTACGTGGAGCGGCTGCCTACCAGACCTCCACAAGCCATTGACTGGGTAACACGGTACTCCTTGGTAAGACTGGTGTCAGATTACTGGCTTCTGACTATCCGTAACGACTGCCAAAATCAGCAAATGACTGCCGGGACCAACGGCTTGACGTGCTTTCCGAGGCACGGAGGAGTCTCGGTATGTGAAGATGGTGATGGACCCATCCACAGACCAACCTCGGCAAGCGTTGCTTAACCTTAAATCGGCCCGTACGGCTGTTATTATTTAGCCACGAGCCCCTCTTAGGTACATTTAGTGACATAACTAATTGTTCTACCATAGATCACATTTTGTTAGAAGGTTAAAGTCAATTTTAACTATAGTAGGCGCCAGATAATCGTGGAATAACGGTCATTGACCCACCTACAATTATTGACATTTTTAATTTGAAAAACGGAATTAATGACACAAAGCTGTCCCGAATCATCATCTCTCGTGATCCTTAACATTGTCTAATAATGAAAAACGATTCATATTTAATTGTTCAGGTACCTGTGAACAGTTATTAGGGAAAGGTCAATATACTTTATTCCACATTTATCTGGCGCCTACTATAGATGAGGCCATTAGGGTATTAAGAAACACCTAAACAAACTCAGAGGCCGACGTCTCTTTTAAAGTCTATCTATACCTACAATCCGTAGTGTTTAAATCTTATGAGATTTAATGGAAGATCTCAGTTCTACAGAAGTTCACTCCTACCAAAGTCAAAAGTCATTTATTTAAATGAGGCTGAGTGCCAGCACTTTTTGAACGCAAAGTTCTACATAAAGACAGTCCCCCAAAACGCCCGCCCGTCACCACTTCCTAATATTTTAGCTGGGAAGAAGAAGTGGCGCAACAAACTCCCCAGCAACACATCTGTCTGTTGAGTTTTAAAACTTGAATTAGTACAAAAAAAAGATGGAGAAAAAATTTCAAAGGTTTAATAATTAACACTTTTTACCATTGATTCATAAATTCCTTATTATCATGCTAATTATTTTGTTAAATTTTAAAATTATGATTGTTTTTGTAAATGTTGTGCACGTCTGTAATTGACATAAACACTAGAATAAGACCTTATATAATTTAATATGTCCATGTTTGTGTTGTTGATGTGCCATTAATAAATAAATAAAGGTTTGTTTTTAATGAATGCGTCCTTTCGTTACCCTCTATGGCCATTCCATCGAGGTATTGGGTTTATGGTTCAAAAGTATCAGTTAATAAAACCGTAATTTACTTACAAGAACAGCACGTAGCAAAGACGCCACAGAAGCCGATGGCCTTCCCTCCTTGAGTGTTGCACTGGTTCCTGGACAGGCACACACCGCCGGTAGCTCTGTCATTGCCCAAACACTGTTCACCGTTGCCCACCGTGAATATACTGGCTGGGGACTGACGGCCGGCTGTGGGATAGAAATTCGCATTAGAGGAACGTTTTTTAGCGGTGCAAGGTTCGTCATTTATATTGCGTCGTTGGAAATCATATTAAAAACCGGCGAAGTACGTATCGAGCCCAATGTTACATTAGTGTTGTTGCATATCTGTGTAGCCCCCACAATTTGGAATTGGATTTCGAGCCCATTTTCGACATTGCGAGCCTGGAAACCATGACTGATATGGGACCATCTTGGTTTTTTGCTGAGATTTTTATACGTTGCTAGTTGCCGCCCGCGGCTCAGCCCGCGTGATTGTCAAAAATTATCCCGAGAGAACATATTCCCGATGTGTTATTCCGGACTATAATCTACCACTGTGCCAAAGTTCATCAAAATCCATCCAGTAGTTTTTGCGTGAAAGAGTAACAAACATCCATCCATCCATACTTACAAACTTTCGCGTTTGTAATATTAGTAGGATTAAGTAAATCATTTTTGATTTTCCAAGACATGTACCTAAGTACATGATAGGTACTTAATTATATGCGCTAACCACTACCTACCGGTAAGCAGTACACCATAGATTCAACAAAACAACTACGGATAGTAAAGTCCCACACGTTTTTTTTTTAAGGATGGATAATCATCAAACGATTTCTTCGTGTTAGACTCTTACTGACTAAAACCCATCCGTGTTCCTTCTAAAGCCCTTTGCGTTCCAGGGCCGCGGTGACTCTTTCGAACAAATTCCACAACCCTGGCAGGCTCTGGCCCCTGGTATGCTGACATCTCATTGAAGCGCGCGTGGAACACAACGCGCCATCGACCCGAACCTGGTGGTGATCGGACAGCGAGCCACCCAACGCTCTTTTGTAGCGGCGGTTGGGACGTAGGCCTTTCCCTCGAGCGGCCCGCCTCCTCCTTCGCTAGCATTACTGCTTCGCGGAAGGAGGTGACCGCTTCCCAAGCCTCCTCGCTCCGGACCGTGGATTTAACCATGCCAAAGTCCCACACGATGACACTAACACTCTGAGAAGTGGACGTAAAAGTGACTTACTTCTATAATTTTGCCCGTCACCCACTACTGAAGCGCTGCAGTAGCTGACAGCGCATATTAGTAGCACCCGGAGTAGCCTGTGTAACGCCATCTTGGATTTACTGGAACAAAAGAACGTGCATTCAAAAATTAATCTTAGTAACAATCCCAACGGACATCCATTTCAACATCAGACTACAAGACGTAGGTATGGCGATGTGCTACCGGTACATGGTGAATACCTCACTCATAAACACAAAACGCTTTGGGAACACACACACACACACCCACACACATACTACAGTACATCATTGTGCGTACAGCTAAGGAAGGACGAAAATTCCCTGTGGGTGTAAGTGTTGTCTGGTAGTCACAACCAACCAAGTCTTTAAATTTAATTTTATGTGGAACTAGCATTGTTTAGTACAGGTAAAAGAATACATATTTATTTAATTTTTTTATATTTATTTTTAACTATCTTTTGCGACTTTGTCCGCGTGGAATAGTTACGTGGGTCAGACATTTTAAGATTATGAAGTTTAGTAAAGTTTCAGTCAATGCTACTGAACAGAGAAAGGAAAGATACATAGTTTAACAAATGTTCGACGTGATTATCTAAATTGGCATAACTTTTTTATTTATGAACCGATTGACATGAAACAAACACTAAATGTTAAGTGACGTGTACTAAAGTTATGCAAGGAGGAGATATGTTCCAAGTACTGCTGAGGCCTTCAAGCAGCACTACTGTAACCTTAGCTATAACACTAGGAATTGGTGACGGGTGGGCGTTTTGGGGGACTGTCTTTATGTAGAACTTTGACGTTCAAAAAGTGCTGGCACTCAGCCTAATTTGAATAAATGACTTTTGGATTTTGATTGGGGTCCAGCCCGTCCCTTTGCTGTCCTCCCCCCAGCGACGCCATAAGCCGAGGCCCGTACCCCACAGGGGGTGCCCTTAGCGTGTAGTCGTTAAGTTTGTAAGTTTTTTATAAGCCCTGGCTGGAGACTTTAATATTATATTAAGGCAATCACAGGCAAGCCCGGTTAAGCAGTCGACAACCTTATAGGTTGAACTGCGAGAAGACACCCACAAAAAAAAAAGTGTGATATGTCTCGCTGACTGATCGACACTGCGTGACCAGAGGGCTGGCTCGTTTACCGAAAGAATTACCATTGCCTTTCAACGCTGCCAGTCTTCTGGGCACATTTCCGGATGAGAGCAATGTGGGGCAGTATTTAAACTCGAAATTGTTCTGTCTGGGTGTTATTTATCTATAATATGTATGTATTTTGAAATATATAAGTATGTTTATGAGTTGTCTGGTTGCCATAGTACGGGCTCTGCCTAGTTTGGGATCGGATGATCGTGTGTGAGTTGTCCCAAGATATTATTATTTCGTTTATTTCATTTTCTCAACATATACATTTATATTTTTAAATAATTATTTTTTTTTTAACACAACATTTAAAAATATAAAAATAGTAGTCCACCGGTGTCGGGAGCAGGGTCCAAGCTACCGGTGGTTAGGGCTCCAGTTAAAGGAACCTCCTCACAATACGAGCCGTATCGAGAAGTACTGCCTTCTGTATCAGGCCCTTTATCCAACCGCGTAACGCCAGCTTCGACAGATGGTCGTCGAAGCTTTTGGCCAGCAGGCCATTGGCCGTAACGACAATCGGCACAATGACAGCCGAGTCCACATGCCACATGTCGACAACCTCGTGTGCTAAGTCGAGGTACTTGATTTGTTTCTATTTTTTTTAATGTTATTATTATTATTAAAAATAGCAAAAAAATATGGATTCCCCATACATTTGTGCGCACATTATAACCCGACAAAATATACGCGCTCCCATAGTAAAAGTTGTTTACAATGATGAGTACAATAACCCCTTTTCAGGTATTGAGTTTATTCTGTCATTCTGCGTGTATTTAAATTACTTATAAGATATTAAATCCGTAATTCCAAAAATAACTGTAACAAATTCTTTACCCAAAAAAACAAACGTGCTCTCGATTTCATACAATCGCACAAAATGCATAAAAAACAAGATCATTTAAAAAGTACCGTAAGATGGTGCGTTTTGGGCATTTAAAGAGATAATTTGGGAGACTATAAAACAATAAATTTCTTCTCAACCTCAATTTGGGTTCCGTAATAAATAGAGCTTTTATAACAACGCAACTGGACTAACTAAATACGGTTTATTTAAGCGTATTAAAAACTAAGTGCTTAAGTGCGTAGCCTTTTCTAAACCATGATCTGCTTGCGATGAACACTGTCGGCTTACGTCTAACCAGGTGCTACTGAATACCAATCGATCGATCACGCACCACAAGTTTAAAAAATTGATCGACCGCCGATCAATGTCATCTATCGACGATGATCGATTGGTGTGGTAGTTTTGGCTGATCGTAGAAGTAGAAAGTATCGATCGACTTTGACTAATCCATTCTACCATCAATCGACGCTATCTATATATAGAATGGATGAGTCGACGTCGATCGATAGATTCCACTACACCAGTGGATCGATCGTCGATCGATGGTAGAATGAATTAGTCGACGTCCATTTGGTCTATCAATTGTTCATCGCCCGGTGTTCGATAATCAGCGAAAACTACCACACCAATCGATCAACATCGATCGGTGTAGTAACAACCATACATGCAGCGACTGCCTATCCAACATTCAAAACGCAGTAGCTAGGTATCAAGATACCCCTTGACAAGACTGATGTCTGGCTTCTGACAACCCGTAAGGACCGTCAAAGATCTAAAAAGCGACAGTTAAGATCAACGTTCGATCAACGTTCTTTCTGAGGCACGGAGGAATCTCGATATGTTAAGAGAGTCATCCACGGACCGGCTTCGGCTAGCGTCGACTACAGGTACTTGAAGATCCTGCTAGGGTTGCGGAATTTGTTCGAAAGAGTCACCGCGGCCCTGGAGCGCAAAGGGCTTTAGAAGGAACACGGATGGGTTTTAGTCAGTAAGAGTCTGACACGCCCTTCCGCTCCACCCAGAGTGGAAGAAGTCATTTGATGATTACCATTCCTTAAAAAAAAGGAACTTGAAGATTCACCCATGCGGCTGTTTTCTATAATTTAGCCACTAAAAATGCATACTTAATTATATTGAAACGTATCTACTCGTATTTAACCCCCAATAAGAATCCCTTTAGCCAAACCTACCCTATTGGAAATGAACATACGCATATTAATGCCATAGTCGCACTTCGCCCCCGATTTTTCTCCCTTTTCACCCCTTAAAAGTTGAATTTCCATAAATCCCTTCTTAGTGCTCTCCTGCATTATATGTAAGAGGAAGCCTTGTGCAAAATTTAATGTTCCTAGTCCCCGTAGGTTCGCCTTTGCCAGTCAGTCAGATTATGCACTCAAAATCTATTTTTTACATACAGAACCACCAAATTTTAAACACCAACCCACCATATTCTAATGATCAACACACGATCGCCAAAGGGCATTTAAAAACAGTTTTATGAAGAACAGTTACTGAGCCAATAACCAATAAGTTCACTAACCTATCAACCGGTTCTCTTCAAGATTCTAATAATACATCTCGTGGTAGAAAATGGGTGTCAACTGGAAATAGCACCGACCTACACTTTAATAACATACATATGTTAGTGCTTAAGATAATAATTATGACCATAGTAACATTCCCTGAGACAGTTTCCGCTATTTAGTCAGGGGTGTCTAAGGCCCCGGTTTCTGGAGATATAATTAACTATCTAATATAATAATAATATATATCGAATACCTTTAAACGAGCAATTCTTGTATATATATAATCAGGATCTCGGAAACGGCTCCAACGATTTTCATGAAATTTAGTATGCAGGGGGTTTCGGGGGCGGTAAATCGATCTAGCTAGGTTTAATTTTAGAAAACGTTTACCAAAAAAAATACCGAGCTAAGCTCGGTCATCCAGGTACTAACCTACATATATACCATTGTTTACCACGCGCGCCTCAGAGAGATGTTAACATAGGAGATCGGGCCCGTTAAGGCCAGAACCTGCCAGGGTTGCGGAATTTGTTCGAAAGAGTCACCGCGGCCCTGGAACGCAAAGGGCTTTAGAAGGAACACGGATGGGTTTTAGTCAGTAAGAGTCTGACGCGCCCTTCCGCTCCACCCAGAGCGGAAGAAGTCATTTGATGATTTCCCAACCTTAAAAAAAGGAGGTTTCGGGTGCGATAAATCGATCTAGCTAGGTTTCATTTTTAGAAAACGTTAACCAAAAACATCCAGGTACTTATATTAATCAACGCGTCTTAAATAAACGCAAGGCAAGTGATGCTGTCGCGGAATTGTTGTAAACAGTCACCGCGGCCCTGGAACTCAAAGGGCATTTGAAGGAACACGGGTGGGTTTTAGTCAGTAAGAGTCTTATAGCCCCTTCCGCTCCGTCCAGAGCGGTAGGAGTCACTTGATGATTTCTAGTAAAAAAAAAAAGGAAAGTGATGCAAATTATATCAGCCGAAAGACGTCCACTGCTGGACATAGGCCTCCCTCAAAAGGGAGGCGGGAGGGTTTTGCCATAATCGCCACGCTTGGCAGGCGCGTTGGCGATCGCAGTGTAGCTGTTGCAATGCACAGAGAATGATGCTGCCCATCTCCACACATCTTCGCACAGCCATATCTTCACACAGTCTAATCAACTACAAACGGTCAATAATAACGTTTAAGTAATAATAATAATAATAATAATGTTTATTGGTCAAAAACAGAACTTAGCCTACTACAGTTTCAATACTAAAAACATAACATATAAGAGGCTTCTAATCTTAATGAACTCCTGATTTCCAAACTAGGTAAAAACCTGTATCTTGGAAATCAGTGCTCTACCAATGAATATAACAAGGACTCTTTCTTAGATAAGGAGTAACTAATATACTTCAGTACTGAAAAAGTAAGACCACAATTAAGTCATGTGGAAAAAAAATAATAAGACATAGTCCTAACATTACTTTCTCAATCTATTCTGAGTGACGTTAAATCTAATCTTCCTGGCCCCTTTTTTGCTTCCGAACAGACTACTACTAAACTTGTTCTCAAAACGGTAAAGTTATAAGTATAGAGGTACCTGACGCACTGTAATCAATACAGTTAATCTGACGCAACGCTTAACGAATGACCGTTATGTTTAAAAGGTATTTTTTAATTTGTTCTACGAAATTGAGGAAATGAATTTGAATATTATCGGTTCGGAAGTTTTCCACTTCAGTTCAGAGGCCTTATCTTGCCACATAGAGAAACTTTTCCGTCTTTGTATTGCCAATTTTTTTTTTTTATTCTTTTTTATGGCAGTTTTTCTAACTAGAACTAGGTTCATTTAACTACTGTGTCAGCGTGCTTTATCTTCGATCACATCTTTATCTTAGACTGGCCTGTTGGTCGAGTGGTTAGTGACCCTGAATGCTAAACCGGAGGTCGTGGGTTCGATTCCCACCCAGGACAAATCTTTGTGTGATGAGCATGATCATTTGTTCTGTGTCTGGGTGTAATTTTCCTATAATATGTATGTATTTAGAAATATATAAGTATGTTTATCAGTTGTCTGGTTGCCATAGTAGGCTCTGCCTCGTTTGGGATCGGATGACCGTGTGTGAGTTGTCCGAAGATATTATTATTATTACATCGCTTACCATCAGGTGAGATAGTGGTCAAACGCGTGCCTATTAATGGTAAAAAAAAATAGCGTCTGACTGGCTACGACACGATCGAACTTAATAATATGACCCCGGTGCCTATTTAGTCAGTAATCCCTTATAGTTTTACCGTAGATGCACATTAGATGCAGAAAAAATATATTCAAAATTTTTTCTTGTCAACTTTTTCAAATAATGATTGTTCTTAAATTCATTAATTGCAAAATTGTGAAAAGTTGAAATCACCGAAACTAAATTTCAACTAAATCGACTTTTAAATGTCATTTTCGCATTATTAATATCTTGAGGAAACACCAGTTTCTAACGTGTTATACTACTAAATAGAAACACCAGACCGTCTCAAATTTAAATATATATTTACCTACTCACCTATAAATAAATTACACAGCTAAAAATAACTAAATACATAATAATTATGCCATATTAAACAGGATTTTAGAATTTATAAACAGTTTGAAACTTATCGCGAAGTGATAAAACCGTTAATCAGTCTTTTTTTTTTTTTTTTAACGATGGGAAATCATCAAATGACTTCTTCCGCTCTAGATGGAGCGGAAGGGCGTGTCAGACTCGTACTGACTAAAACCCATCCGTGTTCCTTCTAAAGCCCTTTGCCTTCCAGGGCCGCGGTGACTCTTTCGAACAGATTCCGCAACCCTGGCACCGTAAATCAGTCTACTGTTTAATATAAAAATGGTAGATATTTAAACGTCTGCCTTGTCAATTGAGTGATGCGTGGGTTAGATTTCCCTGGATTCCCGGACAGAGTAATGGAAACTTTGAGAAAAATTAAGATTTTCCGACATTTTTTTTTTTAGTACTCCGATTTATAGTGCGACTTTTAATTGTATTCGGTAACTTGACAGTTAAAGGGTTCTAATTTTAACAAAAAAAAGATAGTAAGTTGGTGTAAGAATGAAAGACTGAACTTAAATAATGTACTTATATGCAAACTTTTTATTTTAAATTTAATAGCTTGTCTTAAAGACACGATGCATTTTATTAAAAATTGTCTTAGAAATGTCAGTTTACTGAATATAATTAAAAGTTGAACCATACTTCAACACCCGTGCAAGAATTATTAAGTGGGTTTTATTTAAGACCTATTTAATAGGTATACACGCCCACGCCAGACGTATTTAAACCTCTACTTCGGGACACAGGCGTCTGAAGACATTAATAATCTGATTTTACGAGTATATGATTACAATTAACAATTCTAAATCATCGCTACAAAATTATTCAGGCAAATACGTAAGTATTTTTTTTTTTTCAAGATAATATTTTATTGTAGCACGTGAAAAAAAAGTTTTTGCATTTAGATGGTCCCCAACATATGCCAACGATATGCTCGTTTTTAACCCGGAAAACCTAAGGATCCTGTGGGACAGTTATGGTAGGCGCCAGAAAATTTGGAACAAAGCACATTGCCCTTTCCTCAATTCCTCTACGTAGGTACCCAGGCAACAAATCATGAATCGTTTTTCATTACTAGAAAAAGCAGAGGATCATCATAATTGTCGATTCAGGACAGTTCCATGTCATTATTTCTGTTTACGGAATTAAGTATAACAATAAAAATATATGGGTCAATGACCGTTATTGCAAATTTATTTGGTGTCGACCATAGACCACGGGAGCAAACGAGTAAAAAAGTTCTAGTTCGATCCAGCCCGTCCCTAGCTGTCCTCCCCCCAGCGACGCCCTAAGCCGAGGCCCGTACCCCACAGGGGATGCCCTTAGCGTGTAGTCGCTTAGTTTGTAAGTTGTTATAAGCCCTGGCTGGAGGCTTTAATATTATATTAAGACCGCCACAGGCAAACCCAGTTAAGCAGTCGACAACCTCATAGGTAGAACTGCGAGACGCCACTCACAAAAAAAGGACACAATTTTTGGTTAAATATTTACTGTTTTATTAACGTCTTTAAAATAAATATTCTACATGCAGATTTTTGAAACCTAATACTACTATTACCAGGCTACTGACTTACGGCCGGTTTCAATACCAACCATCAAATTAGCTACCTACAGTAGCTGAAACGTCATGTCTGCCTTTCGTAATCTGTTTCAGCTACTGTTGGTAGCCAATTTGACAGTTGGTCAAAGGTTATTGAGCCTGGCTGTTCCCTACATTGTCGCTCGTGGAGTCTATCACTATGACAGATACCTCTGCTGTCAATACCTAAATACAGACGTGGCTTAAATTATAACCCCTGGCTAGAGGCTTTAATATTATATTAAGGCCACCACAGGCAAGCCCGGTTAAGCAGTCGACAACCTTATAGGTTGAACTGCGAGACGCGACACACAAAAAAAAAAGTCAACGGGCAACATAATAATATATATGAGCTCAACTACAAGTTCGCTTAGAAATACGACCAACACTGAAAGCTAGCTCCACCATAGACACCATAATGTGTCAGGTAACAGTTCTCCAGACCTACAGTTAGGCACGTTTCCAGACAATAGTACATACAATTTTGAAATCTATCAAGTTTAATACCTTTAGAACTAAAAGATAGCGGAACTTGTAATAGAAGATGACAATTAGGTTAGAAGTTACGTTTAAACTTCGTTTATGGTTAGAATGGATTATAAAATCTTAATGTCTGATGGATATGTCTTATTCACAGTATTCTGTAAAATTTGGACAGTGAAAACTTGGGTGAAGTTAACAAAAAGTGAGCTGTCAATTCATCCAATCATGGGATGACAGTTCACTTCAAGCTCACTCTACTTAAGTTATAACCGTAAGGTATTTATAGAATACTGACTGGTTGTTTTACTTCAGCGTCTATAAAATAGCTTATTTTTTTCATTAAGCTGTCATTTTAGGATAGTATTTCATTAAGCTGTCATTTTAGAAATGTTCGATGTCGTACCTAGGAACCGGTAAATAAAGCTGAATAGTTTGTTTGTTTGAACGAGCTCATCTCTGGAACTACCAGTTGAATTCAGAAAATTATTTTTGTATATGATTGCCACATTTATGAGGAAGGCTATGGGCTATAAGGGAACGGTAAATTCTTACATGAACGGGGAAAATAGGACATTCGCGTACGAAGTCGCGGGCAACAGCTAGTCTCTAAATAATACGTGTCTGTTTCTACGTTCACTTCTTCTAATCGACGCTACGGATTTTGATGCAGTTTTCAATTATAGAAATAGCGATAAATGAAGAAGGTTTGGGTATATACGTTATACCCGTGCAAAGCCGAAGCGTATTGCTAATGGTCTACTTTATCAATTTATTTATTGTTTTTTTGGGAAGAAAAAATACAGACACTAAATCAATCAAATACATTTGTTCATGCAACATTCCTGTGTCACTTTGGACATTGCAATGGAGTTATGAGTTAAATATTGTTGTGATTGGAGTGTCATTGAAAGCTTATAGAATTGTATTTTATATCTTTGGAGTTAAATACTAGCGGGACATGTAATAGAAGGTGACAGGGGCGGATCCAGGATCATCGTTTGGGGGTGTGGTCGTGGTTAACGTATAACAAGCGTCCTTGGATTAGTTTTCGTACATTCCTCAATTACTTCGTTAGATTGTAGACTATCAAAGATTTCTGGATCGTTTGGGGAGCTCCCAAGGATCTGCCTGTGGAAGGTGGCAGTTAGAGACATTTGTACACAGTTAAAGCTTCGAATAGTTAAGTTAGAGGTTGAACTCCCGGTTAAGGTTTGAACCTGCAAAACTTTTATCTTCGATTCCTGATTAATTATTATTTAAGTTTTTGGTTTTAATCCTACAGGCTATAATTTTAAAATAAGGTAGGCGTTATGGGGTAGAAACGTTTTTTTTTTACGATATTTAACGAGTGATTGATAAATTTGTAGAACAATAGAACTTCTAATAGGAAGTGGTAGCAATAATATTTCCTTTGCCTTGCCGTTTAATATAAAAGATAGTCCATTCAAAATATATCCAGAGGGACGATTAAGACGTTCATTGAATTATCTTTAAGTAAGGAAATAAAGTTTACCCATGACATGTTAACATGTCTCGCTCTCTTTTTTAAATTACTAAAAATAAAATATAAGGCCCCATTAAAATAGATGGATAACTTTTTAAAAATCATTCAGACCACCAAAATAAAAAATAAAAAAAACGCATTAGAAAAAAACAGCTAACGAAAACACATTAAAAATGTTGGTTATACAATGCATAAACACATCCATGTCTTTGTTATCTCATAATTCTGATACTACAAATGTGCAGACGCACGTGACCACGTTAAGTACCTACCATAATGGATGTGTTTATTCTAGTGTGCCGAAAAAAATATAATTTTACGTCAAAATAAATTCACTATAATCAGTGTGTTTTTTTGCTTGGATATCTTTGGTTAGACGTTATGAGTGCTGTGTTATAATTTGTCCACCTTATTTAATGGGACCTTATATAACTGTTTGAGATTGTACCACAATAAATTGTACCTATTTCTATTTCATTTATATTTTTGAACGAGCTCACACTTTCCTATAAGTTTACCTTTCAAAAAAGCATTCAAGAACCCTTGTCCAAAAATAAAATCAATGTTTTAAAACGCAATCAAATACCTGCCTTAAAATAATTTAAATACAAGAAAACAATAGACCAGAGACAAAAAATGCACCCTAAGTAGTAATCACTAATAACGGAAATATACAAAATTACCCTAATTTTTACCCTAAAACATCACATAGGGACATAGATGTATGATAATCAAAGTTGGTACGTACGTGTTGGGTCCAGCGGCGTATTTGCGGAAGTGCGTGGGTTATGCAACGCGCCAGCTTATATAGAATCCGAGATGACCGCTACACGAAGAGATTGCGACACGAAGGCTTGTAGCATAGTGACAGATAAGCTATAGCTTTAAAACATAAACTTGAGATGTTAAATGTGGTGAGATGAAAGATAAATAGATTGGAGAGAACTAATAGATATTTATGAAGGAACTAGCACGAGGATGATTAGGTAAAACCATCGATCTCAAGCAGCGTTTCTGAGTTCCGTACCCCAATTGCGAAATTCATAAAATCGCATATTCTTTCACAATCGGAATTTCAGTTCTGTTGCTTCATAAGTTTAAAATCGTCTCGTTCGACAGCGTAAAACTCGCAATGAATATGGTTGCAATGTCAAAGTTAAGGCATAATGCGGCCGATTACATAAATTTTAAGGATACCATACCCGAAGGGTGCTTTATTACTAAGCCTCCGTTGTCCGTCTGTCCATCCATTCGTCCGTCTGTCCGTCTTTCTGTCCGTCTATCAGCAGGCTGTGTCGCAAGAACCGTAATAGGTAGACAAGTGAAATTTTCACAGTGTGTAAAATGTATTTCTATTGCCGCAATAATAACAAATAATAAAAGTTAAATATCCCATACAAGAAACTCGTTTTTTTGGTTTATGGTACGGAACCCTTCGTGTGAGAGTCTGACTCGCACTTAGCCGGTTTAAAGGTTGATGGTTTAGCACCTTGATACTATTGGCCCAAGCTAGTAGGTATGCGTATGTTAAGAGTACGGCTAACACTATACTCTATCCCACATATTTCGTTAGTGAGAAAATAAGTAAGGTCTGGGGACTCTGGGAGTTCAGTCTGTAAAGGGGACTCGCAATGTTTTTTGGGTTACTATGATACGGAACCCTTAGTGTGAGAGTCCGACTCGCACTTGGCCTGTTTCTGTAATACTTAATTTGGCTGCGGGGACAAAGAAACACTCATAGGTATATCAATCAAGATTCTGATAGATTGCTTCCGGGATCGAAGATTTCAATCCGCAATAATTTTGATGTCCTATACCTTGCCTTCTTCTGCTCTCTTTATTTCATACTCTAAAATACCACAGCCGATTCGGCAATAGGTATACTTAAAGAACAATGACCATTTTAGGTCCATGAGTGGACAGCAACTTTAACTAATTCGTGTCATCAATTATATTTAAAACAATATATTTTCTAAAAATTCTTATTTTTTTTAAAATCTAATTACTAATTCTGCACAAGCATGCAGAATGTAATTAGAAATTCTAATAAATAAAAACGACGCATAACGTACTCCACTGTTACTGCGAAGCGGTATAACTTATACCGAAGTTATACCGCTTCGCTAACACTGGACGCTCACTCTAAACTATCTCCAATATGTAGCCGTACATATGCATTTGCTTGTATACACAAGTGCATAATCTAAGATAGAAAGAAAAACAAAATGTCTGTCGCTCATCCCACACGAGATTATATACTTAGTGTTTTCTCTCATCTTTGAAAAGTGTTGATGCTATTTTGTTTTGAGTTTTGAATAAATGGTAAAATGTTGATTACAAGATATAAATGAACAAATTAAAAAAATTAACAACCATCGAAATAAAATACACTAAAAATAAAAAATGTAATGTTTTCAAATCAAATCAAATCAAAAGCCATTTATTCAAATTAGGCTGAGTGCCAGCACTTTTTGAACGTCAAAGTTCAAAACGCCCGCCCGTCACCACTTCCTAGTATTTTAGCTGGGAAGAAGAAGTGGCGCAACAAACTCCCCAGCAACACATCTGTCTGTTAAGTTATAAAAACTTGAATTTATAATGCAGTATGCAAAGTTTACAAAACATGACTCAGAAAAATAATATGTCTAATTTGTAAATCAATTTTTATTCCATTTCGTTTAATTTAGGTACGAATATTTTGGGCCAAGCGTCGTTGCCTCGGGAGACTGCAATTTTTTGTATTTACTAAGTATTATTTTATTTATTAGCGGTTTTATTTATTGGCGGAAGTCGGAAAGTTTTGATTTTACGCTTTTTAGTAGAGCACAGTACCACCTGTGGTACCACAGTGTCAAATTTCTTTAATCGATATTCAACTTTATCGCTAAAGCATTAGGTTCATGGTTGATTGGGAAAATTGTCAGTTTCGGTGTATGTGCTGGCGTCTGTACTTTATCAAGATTCACTTGTATTCACGAAGCAATATGGGGTAAACATTAATTTTTCCATAAAATATTAAAAAATCTAGTAACGCTACAAAAACATGCACTGCAATGTCTATTTTTATATAGCTTAATCTCGTATTTTATCTCAAGAAACATGCAATTTTTTTTCATCTTGGGATTGAAATAACTCCGTCAAACATCAATGTTTCAAGTATGTTAAAAATGTCAAAGGCAACAAGTTTAAGGATGGAAATAGAGTCGTGTTTGAATTGTGAAAAAAATTGTGTTCAGTAAATACTAGCAGAAACTAAACTTCAGAAGAAATAAATGAATAATGTGTAATCCTACTAATATTATAAATCTAAATCAATATTATGTGGCCCCAATTATATTTTTTCATGCTTCTGGACTCATTTTATTTTTAATTTAATATGGGTTTGCTCTTGACTCTAGTCTAGGTCATAGATGACAGAGACAAAGTCGACGATGGAGCGAGCTTATCCAGAAGAAGCCTGTTCACTCTAATTTTGAAGATTAGGGTTGTATGCGTTCGGAAACACAGACGCATACAGAGAGTTCTACTCCTTTGCTGTGCGCATTATAAAAGACGTTTGGAAACGTTTAGTGCGAATTGGTGGAATAGCAACAAGGTAGGGATGGTAACTTGCAGTGCGTCTAGATGTCCGATGGTAGAAGGGGGCCGATGGGATGAGGTCGTAGAGTTCCTGGACACTCTCCCCGAAGTACAAACTGAAGAAGACCGACAAGCAGGCACCTTGCGGCGATGAGCCAAGCTGTGAAGCTTGGCATCCACCAGTCTTTACGTAATAATTAATTAATAACTAAACTCTAAAGAGAGTTTACCCCTCATCATTCCAGCCCTTCTTAGTTAGGACATTATCAGATATAATTTTTCATACATAATTGCCAAACCTTTCTCGTTGTAATACAATAAAAATTGGAATCATCTTCATCTAAATTCTTTGTTTAAAAAAACAAAGTTCTTGTTGAAAAACCCTTTATATCAAAATTAACATAAAAAAAAAACAATAAGAATTATTAATCATTTAATTTTATTATATTTTTTTATTTTTATTTCATTATTTAAACATTTGTACAGTATATACAGTTGTTGGTTAGCCAATTATAAATAAATAAATATCAGCTACGGAGTACGGAACACCACGCTGCGCTCCAAACAGGTATCATTGACGTGGGCAAAAAAGCTGCCAGGCTGAAATAGGACTGGGCGGGTCACACCAGCCGCATGCATAATGACCGCTGGGCAAAAGTCTCCACGCAATGGGTGCTTGAGGATAGACGGCGTCGCCGAGGCCGGCCCAGAAAGCGGTGGCGAGATGACTTGGATGCACACCGCGAAAGCTGGTTCGAGGTGGCGCAAGAAAAGAATGTCTGGAAGGATATGGGGGAGGCCTTTACCCAGAAGTGGGACACAATAGGCTAAGGAAAAAAAAAAAAAAAACTACTCAACATCACCCTTAATATGAACACGTACTTCTGATACACCCTGTAGACACCTACTTATTTATCTACCAAACTCAATGGCATGGGTTCAATGGCTAATTACTTATGAACTTGAAAAATGAGCTAGGTACCACAAGAGTTATGCTAGCGAAGGAGGAGGCGGGCCGCGCGAGGGAAAGGCAAGGCCTTCGTCCCAACCGCCGCTACAGGAGAAGACGCCCCGGGAGTTGGGAGTCGCAGGGCGATCCCCGGCCACCGTAGGCGCGGGCCTGCGGACGGCGAGCGTTGGGTGACTCGCTGTCCGATCACCACCAGGCCCGGGTCGATGGCGCGTTGTGTTTCACACGCGCCTCAAAGAGATGTCAGCATAGAGGACGGGGCCCGTTAGGGCCAGAGCCTGCCAGGGTTGCGGAATTTGTTCGAAAGAGTCACCGCGGCCCTGGAACGCAAAGGGCTTTAGAAGGAACACGGATGGGTTTTAGTCAGTAAGAGTCTGACACGCCCTTCCGCTCCACCCAGAGCGGAAGAAGTCATTNGTTCGAAAGAGTCACCGCGGCCCTGGAACGCAAAGGGCTTTAGAAGGAACACGGATGGGTTTTAGTCAGTAAGAGTCTGACACGCCCTTCCGCTCCACCCAGAGCGTAAAAAGTCAATTGATGATTTCCCATCCATTAAAAAAAAAAAAACCACAGGAGTTCAATGGATTTACAAGGTCAAACCATATTACCGTGGTCAAGATTCGGATGGGTGACCGTTATTTACACTAGAGATCAAGGGCCTTTTTAGCGCCAGATTCTGTTTACTTATTGAATGCCGTCAATAAGAAATACTCCTCGTTTATTCAATTAGCTTTATTTACTTTTCTTTTGCTGCTCCGTTGGTTTCTCGGTCGCAAGCGCGACTGCCGAGCGTGGAGTCCTGGGTTCGATTCCCAGGTCAGGCAAAAAGTGTTATTATAAAAATAATATCTTGGGACAACTTAAACACGGTCATCTGATCCCAAACTAGGCAGAGCCTGTGCTATGGCAACCAGACGACTGATAAACATACTTATATATTTCTAAATACATACATATTTACGACAAATTACACCAAGACACAGAACAAATGATCATGCTCATCACACAAATTTGTCCTGAGTGGGAATCGAACCCACGACCTCCGGTTTAGCAGTCAGGGTCACTAACCACTCGACCAACAGGCCAGTCATTGGGTTATTGTGTTTTTCCAATGGAAATTTCTCTGTGACAGCCCGGAGTTTGGCAGTTGGTGGTGTGACATCCCCGTGCCTCGGAGCGCACGTTAAACCGTTGGTTCTGTGCCAGATCTCTCTCCGGTCGTGTCAGATTGCCGTCCCATCGGAATATGAGAGTAATGGAAGAGAGAGTGCACCTGTGTTTGCGCACACAATTGTGCACTATAATATCTCCCGCGCCGATGGCTGGTCTAGGTTCAGATTGGCCGCCGGGGCCGAAATCGGTCAGGAGGACCATATAATTATAGTTACTTTTCGTACCTACTCCTCCGCTGTTATTATGAACAATTTCAGAGCAGGATCCAACACAGTTCAGTTGGTTCTCCGGGACTCGGAGAGCTTCACAACTCGTCTAACTCTATCTATACTACTATTAGTTTGTTTGAACGCGTTAATCTCAGGAACTAGTTACTGGTTCGAATTGGAGAAATATTTAGTGTTGGATAGCCCATTTATCGAGGAAGGCATGACAGCTCACTTCGTGATCACGTGACATCTTGATAATATGGATTGACAGCTCACCTCGTGATCACTTCACCCAAGCCTGCACTTCGAAATGTTTACAGAATCGACTGGCAGTATAACTTCTATCTCTGCTAACTCCCTATGACGTAACACCCATGTTTACGTTATTACAAAACCGTTAACCGAAACCGGTGTGATCAATACTAAGCCAGCTTATACCAATTAACTAAATAAAAAATGTTTGTTAATCGTGACTCGACGTTCTAACATCCACATAAGTAGTTACGTTCAAGTTCAATGTCGAAGCTCGATATGTTTTTCGTGATGCAACTTTCGTGAAAATGTGATGGATATCTTTAAATAAAACAAAAAAAAAAAAACAAAACTCAAAGCATTTATTTCAATTCAACCATTACAGGCACTTTTGAATTGACAAGGTCGGTCTATCCAAAGATGTGAAGCTATTTGCACGTTCCAAAACGTAGATCTATATGGAGAGGAACGTGCAAGAAACTCCACGGACACTCTTTTAAATCAATGTTTTTTACAATAATATGCTTGTACATCATTCGTGTGAAAATTATACAAACATACATATATGTGAGAACGATGTAGAAAGACTTGCACGATTATATATTATTAATGTTTGGCATGCACGTGAATTTAATTATTTAGGGAAGTCGCCGTAGCCGTAGCCGTTCGGCGTAGGGCTCCCCCAACTTTCTCCATCTTTCCATATCTCTAGCTTGTCTCCTCCAGCCTGGTCCACATCTTTCTTTAAATATATCTTACCAGCGCTTCCGCGTTTCTCGTTTCCGATATTATACCATTTTATTTGGAAATGAAAATAAAATCGTATAATAAACCAATGTGTGATAAAAATAAAATGCTCAAATTATTCTATGTACATATTTATGGCAGAATAAAGGCTATTTTATTTTTTATTTATTTAAATAAACTCTTCTTTTCAATTTTAACTTTCTAAACTTACAAACAATATTAATCAATACATCGCTTAAACTTAGATTTGATACATAGGTACCTATTAGTCAGATTTCGGAAATCTAGTTAATATGCATCAAATCTAAGTTAAAGAATCTACTTTATTCCATAAATACTTAACTAACTATAAACACTAGAAATAAAAATAAAATCTCCTAACTAAATAAACCCTAAAATATGGCGTCAAAAAATTCATCCGCATCGCTGTCGACTGGCAGTGGACCCAAAAGACTGGCGGCATTGCCACGTTGTATGGCAATGCTTATTCTTTGACCAAGGTAAAAGCCAGCCCTTGGGTCACGTGAAGTGTCAACTAAGCGCCTTGAGAGATCTTTAAATAAGTTATGTGCACTCGGACCCCAAGACCCGAGAGTTTCAACCCCAAACGGCTCGAAAATATAACTACCAACAAGTTTATTATATTTCCGCCGCTTGAGGTTCTCTGCAGCCGCAGCGGCAGCGCCAGCACAGCACGAAGAGCTAGGAAGATGGGATGGCGCAAGTTAAAGTGATGTATATATTATAATTATGTAAATAAATACTTGTTGTTGTCGCGGATCCTATTTTGATCAAGTTACAAAGTTTTTTGCAATTTTGCAAAATTGCAAAATTGCAAAAAACACAAGAAAAATTGAATTTTGAAATTTAAATTGTATTTGGCTACCACTACGGATCCCCTTAACGTTATTTTTCGAGGCACGGAGAATCTTAGTATGCATTGGATGGTCATCCATCCACAGACCTAACTTTGTCCTAGCTGGTATTATTTCGTCACGAGCTCCTCGATTAGTATTGTTTGGATCAGAAAGCTGGGCCACCAAACCCACACCGGGCTGCTATTGAAATATTTCAGTTAGAAAATCCCCAATACTACTATTACCAACCTGGGAATCAAACCCCAGACTTAATTCTTAGCGCATGCTACCCTAGGCCAACGAGGCAGTTATTTTTTTATTTTGTGCCTCTGACATATATTTATATTTTATTTTATGTTATATGGGACTTTCATTTTTTTTTTATTTAACATGGGTAGCTCTTGACTCTAGTCTAGGTCATAGATGACAGAGACAGAGTTGACGATGGATCGAGTTTACCCAGAAGAAGCCTGTTCACTCAAATTTTGAAGAGATTAGGATTGAATGCGTTCGGAAACACAGATGCAGGCAGAGAGTTCCACTCCTTTGCTGTGCGCATTGTATAAGACGTTTGAAAACGCTCAGTGCGAATTGGCGGAATAGCAACAAGTTAGGAGTGGTAACTTGCAGTGCGTCTTGATGTTCGATGGTACAAAGGGCCTGGGATGTTCTTAGACACACTCGCCGAAGCACACGCACATATAGCAGTATCTGTCCCAGACCGTTGCAATTTAAGCACAATCAACAAATTCTTCTATCATGAGTGGTCTACCCAGTCGAAACTAGTAGGTAAGTAATAATTTAGTGCTCAAATTAAATAAGGATAGCATCGTGTGTGGTCTCTACTACATTTTCATGTATTTATTTATTACATTTCAACCCGTGTTGCTAACGGTAAAAATTAAAAACTTAAATCCGTTGTTCAACACTTTTATTACTTACTGGCCTTTGTTCGCGACTTCGTACGCGCATATCCCGTTTTTTCCCGTTCCCGCAAGATTCGGGAAATCATCTCTTAGTGCTTCCCTACACTCCCCAAGGAACCACAACATGCCAAATTTCAGCTTTCTACGACCAGTAGTTTTGGCTGTGCGTTGTCTGTCAGTCACTCAGTCACCTAGTAACGCAGAGTTTTATATATTTTGATTGATTGATGGGGTACATTTTCAGAAAGCCTTCCTGAATGCTCCCTACCTTCGTTATAACAGAAAGTCTTGTGCAAAATTTATTTCCTCTAGAAATGCAAATGAAATATTTGATCATACAGTTTGAACCAGCCTTTTTGATCAAATTACTTGAACAAGTATGACCTGCATAAAGTACCTACTTAAACTTTCAAGCCAATAACTTTAAAATGATGGAAGTTAAATAGCCAATAATCTATTTACCATCTTCAGGGCTCTGACCTCTCATATTTATTTACTGTTATATAAAAAAGCAGTCATTAGTTCGAGGATTACAACAGCCAGACATACCAACATAGAAAAAATATGAGAGGTGTAATTTATCATAAATACATATAAACTTGTTTATGATGAATGGGATTGAAAGTTTTGAAACTTAAAAGCGTTTATTCGCGTTCTTAGAAGCAATTCTAGTGTTTTGAAGGAGCCTTCGCATTCGCATAACATTCGCCATTGTTATTATAGACATTTTGTATTAATATTATCGACATTCTTAGTGTTGACATTTTGTATGGATATTATCGACATTCTTAGTATTGACATTTTGTACTAATATTATCGACATTCTTATTACCTATAGACATTTTGTATTAATATTATAGACATTTTGTATTAATATTATCGATATTCTTATTATAGACATTTTGTATTAATATTATCGATATTCTTATTATAGACATCTTGTATTAATATTATCGACATTCTTATTACCTATGGACATTTTGTATTAATATTATCGACATTCTTATTATTGACATTTTGTATTAATATTATCGACATTCTTATTATAGACATTTTGTATTAATATCTTCGACATTATTTTTATTAATTTTAAGTACATACGAATATAAAAAATTAAAAAAAAACGTGTGCGTCTCGGGACGCCTGACAGAAGTGATAGCTTAAACTAATCTAAGTTGAACTATTTAATATGGGAAGCGTCTGTCCGAAATACGAGTAGCGCTGTGGGTTAGAGTGAGAGAGGAAGAGCCTGCCTACCGCTGCCGTATGCGTGAGAGAAAGGGAAGCCAGACAGACTGGCGCCGTAACGCGTTATGTTACGAAGCGGTTTAACCTCCCATACGAAGTTATCACTTCAAAAAGCAGTAGTCCGCCGGTGTCGGGAGCAGGGTCCAAGTTACCGGTAGTTAGGGCTCCAGAGAAAGGAACTTCTCACAATACGGGCCGTATCGAGGAGAACTGCCTTCTTTATCAGGCCCTTTATCTAACCGCGTAACGCCAGCTTCGACAGAAGGTCGTCGAAGCTTTTGGGCATTAGGCCATTGGCCGTAACGATAATCGGCACAATGACAACCGAGTCCACTTTCCACATGTCGACAACCTCGTGTGCTAAGTCGAGATACTTGATTTGTTTTTCTTTCTCAGCCTTCACGAGGTTCTCGTCATGCGGGATGGTAACATCGATTATCATTGTGCGGCGCGCTAATCGGTCTATCACCACTATGTCAGGCTTATTGGCAACAATAGTCCCATCAGTGATGGCAAACCGATCCCAGTACAACGTGACATAATGATTTTACACACATACTTGTAATACGGTACCTCAGAATCCACAAGTTTGTATTTCAAAGCAAGTTGCTGATGGATAATCCTGGCCACTTGGTTATGCCTGTGCAAGTACTCGCCGTTAGCAAGACGAGAACAACCAGAGATAATATCGACATTCTTATTATTGACACCTCTATATTATTGACATCTGTGTATTATTGACAGTAATGATTGTCAATAGTGATGATAAATCATAATTTAGCTATTTGTTAATTTTGAAAAGAAGAGAAAAAACAACACAAATCAATCTTTTAACTTCTGTATGTTAAACAATTTTGCACGTTGTAAGGTAAAATGTATTGGGACTCTCCACAAAAGAACCATTTAGGCATTTCGGCGCGGTAGATATTATAGTAGACAAATGTGTGCGCAAGCACAGGTGCCCTCTTTCTTCCTTTCTCCTAGTCCGTTGGGACGACAATTTGACACGACCGAAGAGGGATCATGCGCAGGACGTGCTTGCCGATGCACGGATGTGTCGCATCGACAACTTCCAACCTCCGGGCTGCTACTAAGCGCTGACTCGCTGCGCCGACTGACTGCCAATTGCGGCAGGAGACGTTCCGTGTCCTCTGGTACCCGGTGCGTTGCTCATGGATAAGGAGAGAGGTTGTATCCTTCCGCTACCGTATCGACGCCTCCTTTGCTACCATTATTTCCTCGCAGTAGGAGACGATGGTGTCCCACGCACTCTCGCCCCTAACCCCAACCATAGACAAGACCAAGCCCGGAAGCGAGTGGTTATCCGCAGCATGTAAGTTATGAATAAGACTAGTTTTTGCCCGTGATTTCGTACGCGCTCCCGTTTTTTCCCGTTCCCATTAGAATTTCGGGAAATCCTCTCTTAGTGCTCCTATTCCCCCCAAGGAACCCACTTGCCAAATTTCAGCTTTCCACGACCAGTAGTTTCGGCTGTACGTTATCTGTCAATCAGTCAGTCACTCAGTAACGGAAGAATTTTATATCTTCTTAATATATGTATTATATTTCTTGTGTACGTGTGTATGTCACTGAACTCCTCCTAAACGGCTGGACCGATGTTGATGAAATTTTTTGTGTGTCGTCAAGGGGATTCGAGAATGGTTTAGATTCAAAATTGGATCCGGTAGATGGCGCTGTAATCGATTTTTATAATGTTTCGTCATACACAGAGCAAACGTTCGGACAGGACAGTCTATATATATATAAAATGAATCCCTATTTCCCTTGGTCACGCCATAACGCTGGAACGGCTGGACCAATTTCGCTAATTCTTTCTTTCTTGTGTTTGTTATTATCAGGAGAAGGTTCTTATGAAAGAAAATTATAAAAAAACTATATACATTCGGGCGAAGCCGGGGTGGGCCACTAGTATACTGATAAACTCAGACGATGACTTACACATAAATGTTACTTACAGCTATTTCGACGAAAAATTACACTTACATACGTTGGAAAAAGCTCAATGAAACCCCTGCCAAAAACATCATAGCACACAACCCGTAGTTTCGGACTTCGAACCTCAAGTAAGTGGGTTCAATACCCGAGCCAAACACGAGGACAAACAAAATTCTTTTCTTATAAAAAATCACTATTTATTTAAATATTCTAAAATCGTATTTCTCATGAGTATTTATAAAGCTCACATGTTTATCCGACTGCTCACGTAAAAGAAGAGTTATGAGTTTAAGTACTGGTTTAGTGAGACGTTAGGTACATAAAAGTGTCTAAGAAGAGACCTGTTTTTGTGTATGTAGAGCGTAACTGTACAAATGCAGGCGAATAGACTCCGAATTTTGTAAATTGTGCATCAATCAGAGCCATTGCTGAGGAGCTCCATTGGCTCTTTTTCTAGGTTTATCAGACGAATTGTAATATATATTTTGTGTTTTTCCTTGAATTTTCCCTTACAGCTGCTCGGACGCTGCTCAAAGGCTCGTGTGTTCGTTATAGAGCCTCGGCTCTGAACTGTGTTTCAAGCGACATTTTTCAACACACACAAAAAATATAAATACGATTTTATATGACATGGTTTTGTATGGTGTCGGACGTAAAAGAATAGCACCATCCCATCACTTCCCCGTGCGTGTCGTAAGAGGCGACTAAGGGACTCACCAAAGAATGGGTAGCAGCATACTCTGTGCATTGCAACAGCTACACTGCGATCGTCAACCCGCCTGCCAAGCGTGGCGATTATGGCAAACCCCCTCTTTGGGGGAGGCCTATGTCCGGCAGTGGACGTCATTCGGCTGATGATGATGATGGTGATGATGACATGATATATGTAGTACGCCGTGGTCGTTTTTCATGGGAGTTGACTGTCGACCAGTGCGACTTTTCCGCACTAGAGCGATATTTCTTGCGACCCTAAAAGCGGTGAGGTAGAAGTCTGTGTTCAAGAGTCTTGATTTTTTTAAAACAATTTTCTCATCTACTAACAAGCCTACAACTCTTCCCAGGGTTGTTTTGTTTGAAAGAGTCACCGCGGTCCTGGAACGCAAAGGGCTTTAGAAGGAACACGGATGGGTTTTAGTCAGTAAGAGTCTGACACGCCCTTCCGCTCCACCCAGAGCGGAAGAAGTCATTTGATGACTTCCCATCCTTAAAACAAAAAACAAAAATGCCTACAACTCTGCTATCCCGCACACCATGTCATAAACATAGAATATAGAAGTCAACGAATTCTCAAGTATTCTCAAACATTTTCTGAATGTTGATCAAAGTCAAACACAAATATTACGCAAAGGGCATTGCACTGCGCTGTCGAATAGTGAACGAATAGAACTATTTGTATGTACGTATGTTTGTGTATTAAGTATAATTAATAGATATGTAGGCTTTTCTTTCGAGTAATGGCTTGGTAAATAGTGTCGGGTTTGCGGAGAGTTGCTGCTGACGCCTTGGTACAGACACCGATGGGTGGAAGTCGGGGTGCAAGGGGATGCTTCTGGCTTCAGTCAGTTAATTTTTAAAGCGCAGGTTCGCGCCCTTCTATGACGTGCAAATGCCATCCAATTCCGACGATGTAAAAGGGATAGTGCTATACGCTATGTATCCGTCTCTTTCTTGGAGCGGAATCTCGATCGTTTTAAGACTTCATAGTAGGGCCACACCGCCAGCTAGCGAGCGAGTGAACGAGCTGGCGGGCGAAGCGAGGTGAGGGAAACTATATAAATTAAGCGAAGCTATGGCGAGCTAAACCCCAGTTCGATCCAGCCCGTCCCTAGCTGTCCTCCCCCCAGCGACGCCCTGAGCCGAGGCCCGTACCCCACAGGGGGTGCCCTTAGCGTGTAGTCGCTTAGTTTGTAAGTTTTTTATAAGCCCTGGCTGGAGGCTTTAATATTATATTGAGACCACCACAGGCAAGCCCGGTTAAGCAGTCGACAACCTTATAGGTTGAACTGCGAGAAGCCACTCAAAAAAAAAAAAATGGCGAGCTAAACTATGTGGGTTCACACCGAAAACAACGGACGGGCGAGCAAGCTTTGGTTTTCACGCAAGACTACTGTGTGATGGAAATTTTGTGCTATTGAGAAGAAATGAGTGATTTTTACATGATTGTGATAAAAGGAAAGTTGTTTATTCCGCCATAACTTTCTAAACTCCTAAACCGATTTCGAAGAATGAAGTGTTACATAAAAACGTATGGTTTAAGATTTACAGGGTTGCGGAATTTGTTCGAAAGAGTCACCGCGGCCCTGGAACCCAAAGGGCTTTCTTTAGAAGGAACACGGATGGGTTTTAGTCAGTAACAGTCTAACACTCCCTTCCGCTCCACCCAGAGCAGAAGTCTATGACCATCTAGTATATACCGCGAGACTCCTCCGTGTTTCGGAAAGCCGTTGGTCCCGTTGACTGTTATTTGAAGATCTTATAGAATACTCGTTATAAGTAGTTAAAAGCTAAAAATCTGACAGCAGTTTTGCCAAGATGTATCGTGTTACCCAGTAACTGGTTAACGGAGATTTCTCAGATAGGCAGTCATCATCATCTTCCTACCCTTATCCAATTTGCAGAATTTGTTCGCAAGAGTCACCGCGGCCCTGGAACGCAAAGGGCTTTAGAAGGAACACGGATGGGTTTTAGTCAGTAAGAGTCTGACACGCCCTTCCGCTCCACCCAGAGCGTAAGTAGTCATTTAATGATTATCCATAAAAAAATGGATAAGATTTAAACATGTGTCTGTTGTGAATGGGAATCCTAAGTCTTCTTGCGAAGAATTATACTTATACCGAACTGGGTTTCTGTCGTTATAAAATCCTCATACCTGTACTGAGTCTGGACTAGTTTTAAATAACGTAAGTAAGTACATATATGTTTTACTAAACAACTCAAAAAACGCCCTCGTCGCCGTAGGAACCGGTTAGTGCAGGGGTTCTCAAACTGTGCGACGCGACTCCCTGGACCGTTGCGGTGCTTTCCCAAAGGCGTCGCAAACAACAGATATGACGTTAAGAAATAGTGTTTTCCTATTTTTAAAGGTTTTATGCAACAAAAATCTGTTTAAGATCTGTAGCTAAGTTTACAAGAGATATATTGTCGAACATTTATCGACTCACATATTTTATAAATATTTTTCAGTGTATCTTAATCAGAAAAGCAAGTTCATCCGTGTCATTGATGAAAACTTTATGCACTAGTAAAAACACTGTACAAAGGCGGACTTAATGCCTTAGGTATTTTCTACCAGTCGACCTTAGGGTGGTGCAGAGACAACATGGCAGGTGCAACTTAGAGAAAAACTAAAAATAGAGAGAAGAAAATAAAATAAAAAACATTTATAAATACATACACATAAACGAAGTTATTAAGAAAAAACGAATCCAACGCGGTTACCGCTATCACAACAAAGAATAAAAATTAAATAAAATTAAAAATAAAAGCGGATCCTCATACAAGAAACATGTTTTTTTCGGATTACGGTATTTACAAGGGCGTCGCAAAAAACAAAAAACTCAAGGGGAGTCGCAGTATAAAAAAATTTGAGAACCTCTGGGCTAGTGCATGATTGCACCACGTTCTTAACGGTAGTAACATGCAAGTCATAGTGGATCATAAAAAGTGTCAATATCTACTATTAGAGGTGTTAATTTGGATTAAAAACATTATTTATGAGCTCGTTTTTACGCTTTCTTGAAGCTTTGGATTGTAAACTCGTTTTCGGAAAGGCCTGACTATTTTAATGATTCATGTAGCTTTTAATTTCACCAAATTACGTCTTATGTTTTAGCTAGGCAATGTGATGTTTTTGATAGACAAAAAATATGTATATCTATCTTATATATATTAAAATGAACCCCTATTTCTCCTGGTCATTCTATAACTTGAGAACGGCTGGACCGATTTTGCTAATTCTTTTTTTGTTTTGTTCGCCAGATTACAGAGAAGGTTTAAAAAATAAGTAGGGTAGGTAGGTAGGTAGGTATTTATGTATGTAGCTAGGTGGGTAAATGATATTAATTTTATAAGTAGGTTAAACATACCTTTTTTTTATGGATGGGAAATCATCAAATGACTTCTTCCGCTCTGGGTGGAGCGAAAGGGCGTGTCAGACTCTTACTGACTAAAACCCATCCGTGTTCCTTCTATAGCCCTTTGCGTTCCAGGGCCGCGGTGACTCTTTCGAACAAATTCCGCAACCCTGGCAGAGGTTAAACATACCTAACACTTTAACACGTCAATCTTTTTTGGTCATTTTTAAACTAGATGAGGTCGGTGTTTCCTAGCTGACTGCTGACCCTGAAAAGAAACACCGAAACAAACTCAGAGGTCAAAGTCTCTTTCAAAATTCATACAATCGTACTGGTCAAATCATATGAGAACCATATAGGTTAATGTCTGAAGTGGTCTTTTGAGGAAAGTGCCACACAGATTTGAGTGGGCCTGTCCAGACAGTGCAAGCATTTGTCAGTTATCGTGTAGCTCAAATTTATAACTTTAAGGAGCTCAACGATTTGACGAACAATACCAAAGTAAGGACATTTAGGTAGGCCGCATAAAGAACCCAAACTGCCAGACTAACATGAAATGAACCCCTATTGCGATCTACATGGTCCTCACATTCACAATACGTTATGTGAGGACCGTGCAAATCAGTGTCTGAAATGGTCTTTTGAGGAAAGAACCATACATATTTGAGTGGACCTGTCCAGTTAGTGCAAGGTAGGGTAGGAAACTAGGGTAAGGAAGGTAGGGTAGGGTAGATAGATAGGGTAGTGTAGGTAACGGTTGACGGGAGGTGGCGGGTGCGAAGCCACGGGCACAGCTTGTATATGATAAATACGCTTTTTGAGGGCCAATAGTTTCTTCTTTCTTCAATCGCGGGAACCCGCAACTTTTAAGCATATAGGCAGGGAATAGTTCGTTGGTAATGCAAATATAAAATAGACTTCGAATTTTAAGGAAAAGAATATTATATTGTTTAAGCCGAGAGCGCTGTAATGTCGGATCAAAATATGTATAATTATTAATTCAGATGTCAGATCAGAGCCGGCTTTAGAGGAAAAAAATAATATGATTACATACTGTCTGACTTACCTGACAGAAGGATCAGACATACGAGTTCTGTGAATTTTAATGTCAGAGATCAAGAAGTCACACAAGTGATAGTACCATGGGGATCCAGTCAATCCAGGCTATGATATGCCTGTGTTCCCAAGTTTTGTCCCAAGACGTTTAGCTGTGGAGACGACATTAACAAGTAAACAATCGAACTTTCTTTTGCTATTCTGATTAATTTCGTAGCGGGATCCAACTGATCCAAGACAGTTAAATCGTTTCTCCGGGACGCGTCGAGCTTCATTGACTCGGCGTTTATTCTGGTGGTCACCACTGTTGATTCTGGCTTTCAGGAGTTGCAGTGGTTGGGAATGTGTGGTGAGCTTGTCCCAATAAAAAAACCAAACATGCAGTTTCATCATTAATTTAGTTTTTTGAACGCGTTGAGCATAAACGCATCGGCGTGCCCCCGACGCCAAGCCACAAATTCGCCGTACTTTTTGTCACATATTTGTGACGTTTGGCATACAGGGCACGCGCTTGCTTGTCATTTATATATGTCACCGGAAAATTGCAAATGCCGTAAGATTGTAAAATATCACGTGAAATTGTTAACTATTTTTTCTTAATAAGACACGGATATATTGAAAACTATTTTATTAACACTAGGAATTTCTCCTGTATCGTGCGTGCGTTTACAGACATGAACTCACATACACTAACAGCCAGACCCGGAACAACTATCTGTAGGCCATACAAACATTTGTTCCGTGCGGGAATCGAACCCACAACACGCAGCGCAGCAGTCAATCGCTCAACCAACGCGCCAACCGTGCCGTCGACTATTGAATTTGGATGGGATTAATTGTATACAAAAACGATTTTTTCATAATATATCGAGATATTATAATCTATTATAGATTCCTTACAATCTTACGGAGTCTGCAATTTTCCGGTGCCATTTACGTGGCAATGGCGTTCAAATGGTTAAGTAGAATTCAAGAAACTTTAAAAAACAGGGAAAGGAAAAAGTTAGTAAGGTTAATTTTTTGTATAAATAAAACACACAAAAATCGTTGTTTAAGTTACTATATAATTTACATAATACATAAAATGTTCAGTACAAAAATATAATCAGTATCAACTTTGCCCAGCTATTTTCTTATTTTGCCCGGCTAATCTGACTTTGCCCGTAAAATGTTACATCAAGAATAGGTAGACTTATAATTTATTAAATATACTAAAAATATGACTATCGTTTAACTAACTTTATTTTTAAATACAATAAAACAATTTTTTTAAGTAAATCGCGGCATCCTTTCAATTTCTATCTATTTTTAATAATAGGTATTATTTATCAACATTGACATTTTATTGTATTTCTCAATAATAAATTTCAGATCTTAAATAAATTACTTATAAACATTTTAAATGTTTTAGTTGTGATTTTTCATGACTATAAATGTTAAAAAATCCGGGCGAACACGTCTTTTATACGAACTTTCAAAAACGCAATTTATCATTTCAAATTGCGATCATTAGATATTATTTACTAGTATTTTTTGACAAGCTTTTATTTTTTGTATTGTGTATGTCTAATTTTGTTATAAATTGTTTATGTAATATTTTAATTTATATACTTAATTTAATTGTGACATTGTTTACGTAATCCTAATGTGTAGGTACGTGAAATTTAATTTATAGTTGATTATTTTTATGTAATGTGTTTTTTTTTTTATGTAATGTATGGACATTGTCTGAAATATAATGAATTTACTATTATTTTATGCGAATACTGGTTTCTGCCAGCGGCTTCGCTTTATGAAAGTAGAAAATTATGTCAAAGGAATACACTCCCAGGGTCAAAAGTATCATATAGGTACCAGGGACGTGTTCTACCCGTGCGCCATGTTTCATTGAAATCTCTTCAGTCGTTTAGTCGCAGAGGTAGCATACACACATACAGAGTTACTTTCGTATTTTTGGATTGTTTTCCACCCGTGGGCAATTTCGACAATGCCGACTAATGCAATTTAACCAATTACACCTTTATATTATTATTTTCTTTTTTGAGGTTATAAAAATAAAAATAATCGTTGTCTTCTGAAATATCGAGTCTTCTGTTACGTAGGTACAAAAAACCAATATTTGGATACTTATTTTAATGACATGATTACAACAGATTTTTAAATAAAAGATTCAACAGTTTAAAATTATTTACAAAAATTGTATCGATGGCCCGTAAAAAAAAATGGAAAAAATAAAATCAGATATATTTAATTTGATATTATATTCCTGTATAAACTATTTTAATTATTGACTAACGTATTCAAAATGTTCTTAGGATAAGAACTTTCCTTATTTTTATTTAAGTACCTAACTTTACCTATTTACATTAAAAAATATACCTGCTGTATTATTCTGTAAAAATATTACCGGGAAAAGAAAGATTTAGTGAGCATTAGTTGGAATGACAGCTCACTTCACTTCAGCTGACACGGTACGATTTTTTCAGAATAAACCGGTTAAAGTCATGAGCCAAAGTGGTCATAATAATATTTTTTTTTGATATATATTATTATAGTAATAAAGCCAAATTGGGTCATGTACACTCTTTTATAATCTCCACTTTTACAAAACAAATTATTATTTTTTAGTATTTTTCTTAAGCAGAGACCTAAATTAGGATATGTGTAAACGTATTACCAGTCACATCTCGAAATTTGCTGAACACATTAAGATGATATTTTAAATCTTTAATAGATTGGTAGTGAGAGGACATGTTCAGTTTTATAGAATTGCTGGACATAATGTGATTTTAAAATTCGTTGTAATTTCGTGCATTTTCGTGTGGAAGTCGTACTGAAACTACAATTTAGTTAAAAATTGTACTAGTAGAGTGAATAATTAGTTTTTGAAATAATATTTTTTGTCTCTGCTTATTAAACTATTTGAATGTCTGCAAAAGTGGAAATAATCCCATTTATTTTTATCTTAAAATTATAATTTATTAAAATCACAATAATTAGTTGAGAAAATAATTATGCAATAACATATTCGTTGAAAGCAGTCTTATATACAATTCGAAGTTTATATTTCGTCTTTTTTTCCTTTAAAATGATAAAAAATACGTTTAATTCAAGAAATTATTCCTTAAATTCCGTATTTTTTATTAAAAAACATACTTTTACTTATTTAAAATACAACTTTATAAATGCAATTATTTGTTGTTTTGCTTGCCTTATGAGAAAATAAATAATAATTTAAATAAGGACACAATAATCTTCTGAATCACCGACATTAAATATCAAAATAATTTAGCGTAAAAACCACATTTTCCAATCAAATTTCCATATCCAATATAAAAAATACACCATTAAATTTCCTAACGGAAATAACTTTTTTTTGTTTACTAATTCTAAAACCTTGAGTTTCTTAATGTTGAAAGCCGTCTTTTTATCGTACAATCTACGTTGAACCTTTAAAACCACCACTTATTTGTTCAAGATACATAATTATAAGTGGAATATTTTAGTGTGTGTTATTTCAAGCAAAATGTTTTTCAACTTTTCATAGTTAACTCCCACATTTCAATCCACATGTATTGTTCAAGCTACACTTTTTAAGTGATTAACCGATTTCATTCCACCAAACTTGTGTCAAAATGTTTAAACTTGTGCCAAAATCCACATAATTTTGTAACTTTGTTTTTTTTAAAGCCATATTTGTTCAAAATTCCTTTAAGTGAAAGATTTTATTGTCTTATTTTCAAGCCACATTTTTTAAACTTTTTAAAATTCCACTACACTTTTTACGTGTTTAACAAATTGAATCCACACTTGGTAAAATGATTAAATTCACATTTTAAATCTCATTTATTTGTTCAAAATTCATACTAGTATTTTAATTGTGTCTCATTTTGAAGCCACATTTTCCAACTTCTTACAGTTTACACTTTTTTAAATCCACAGTGTTTAAAACTTTTCAAGCACTTAACTTTTGAAGCGACATTCTTAGTTCAAGCACCATTTTCACAGTAGTTCCGAAGTGAGGCCACCGATACTTACAAATACTATGTGCGGTAGAAGGGGGGTCCCCGGCTTACTGTGTAGGTCGACAGGGGGATCCCCTTGGTTCCATAGATCGCTTCGGGCGCGTTTTCGTATTCAACGTCGTAGTAAATTCCGTTTTGGTTCTGTAAGAAAAATATTTTTTGTAGTAAGTTAATTCTGTTACGTGTAAAATAGGGGCTAATTTATCTCAATTAATACGTTAATCATATCATAGCACGTTAAGCCGATAGTCCCGGCTGTCATTTGTTGATCTTTGGCAGTCGTTACGGATTCTCAGAAGCCAGTAAATCTGACTTCAGTCTTGCCAAGAACTATTTGATTGGAAGCCGACCCCAATATAGCTGCTAGGCAGATGATGATGATGATGTCATGTATATATTTTTAAATATACAGTGAACCTAAAGGTATTTCACTTATTACTATTAATATTATCTTATAATGAAATAACTTCATTTTATAGCTGAAAATATGAAACGTTTCAAATTTAAGGTTTTTCGAACTCGGGTTGCGCGAGGCCTCTGCACGACGAGGCCCGATCAGTTGCCATGCTCGCCACTTTCTAAGGCCGCCACTGCTGAAGTACTTACATGCATACTCCTCGCTCTCGACTTAGGTCGCGGTACCAACAGATCAGCTCTCTCTTGAACGTGAGATGAAGCCTCAGAGCTCGTAGATTCTGTCGCCATGTGGTTTGTGTAGCCTTTAAACAAATATTAATGTTATTTACTGTGCAGTGACTGCAACGTTACATGGAAACTCGCTGTAAAGGCATTGTTAAGAATGAGGAAAATGTCGTGATTTTTTTTATTACGGTTCGTGAGACACAGGCTTCTGACAGATAGACGGACAACAGAAGCTTAGTGATTGGCACCCTTTAGGCTAACCCTAAATGTAAAATTTGGATCTTGGCGACCGTCCTGCGCGCCCAAGAGCAGACGACCAGGCGACCATGGTCGTCTGTCGCCAGGCGACTCTTAAAATACCAATCTACGCGACCGAGGATCGCGAACACAGGCTCAGTACTCCAATAGTCTTGCATTTACTTAGCGAGACGTTTAGTAGTTTTTTGGGCGGTGAAGCGTTGGGCCTTAGATATTATTAAAAAGTGTTCTATTTTTTTCCGAATATGTTATACTTGATTGGAATCTTGCATCATACATGGGCGAATTTTTAATAATATCTCGTCTAAATTCGCGGTTGCCATGTCACACGCAGGTCACGCCTAAAGGTCTCGCGACCCCGAGAATAATGGATAAACTGTATATAAAATAAAATGTCTTATAACACTCCTTTTTTTGGGCAGTCTTGTAAAAAAGGAGGGACTACTGAGATGTATGGCAGCAGATAAGAATAAGGGCAAAAGATTACTCCGAGGCAAGGACTCAACAAAAACCAGCAAATTGTGAGCCGAAGGGTTCCGTACTATAGTAGGCGCCAGATAAATGTGGAATAAAGTATATTGACCTTTCCCTAATAACTGTTCATAGGTACCTGAACAATTAAATATGAATCGTTTTTCATTATTAGACAATGTTAAGGATCACGAGAGATGATGATTCGGGACAGCTTTGTGTCATTAATTCCGTTTTTCAAATTAAAAATGTCAATAATTGTAGGTGGATCAATGACCGTTATTCCACGATTATCTGGCGCCTACTATATAAACCTAGAAAAAAAGTTTCTTGTATGGAAGACCCCTTTAATTTTTAACTTAATTTATTTTTTATTATTCGGTGTTATAGCGGCAATGAAATACACACTCTGGGAAAATATCAACTGTCTATCTATTACGGTTTTTGGGATACAGCCCGCTGACAAACAGACGGACGGACAGCGGAGGCTTAGTTATAGCGTTCCGTTGGTTACCCTTCGGATACGGCACCCTAAAAAAGACTCTCACATAGAAGAGAACTGCGTTATAGCTGTGGGAACATTTAAGGCATAGTATTTTCACCCTAGATTGGAAGGAGATGAAAACTTATTTTTTTAAGGATGGGAAATCATCAAATGACTTCATCCACTCTGGGTGGAGCGGAAGGGCGTGTCAGACTCTTACTGACTAAAACCCAACCGTGTTCCTTCTAAAGCCCTTTGCGTTCCAGGGCCGCGGTGACTTTCGAACAAATTCCGTAAACCTGGCAGGAGGAGATGATAACTTACCATATAAATTATGGTGAGACGCTGCAGTATTTGCCCTTGAAGCTACGGTGTTCAAGGTGCCGTTGTGATGACCACCGTGCATGCCCATCCTGAGGAAATTAACCAAAATTAACTCAAGAGCCTCAATAGTTCACATTTGCTGACAAAAGGATCATCATTATCAGTCCAGCCGAAAGACGTCCACTGCTGGACATTGGCCTCCCCCAAAGTAATCGCTGCTGCAGCTGGAAAAATTATGTCATCCAATTAAACTAAATTGCGTATTTTGATTTTCTGCGACTTACCAGTGATGACGTTATTTTGTTGGGTGCGGAATACCACTAAAAGGTAGAGTAATTTTTTTTTTTAAAGAAAGATGTCTGGCTGGACATACATATGCCTCTCCCAAGCGGGGGGTTGCCATAATCATCATGCTTGGCAGGCGGGTTGGCGATCGCAGTGTAGCTGTTGCAATGCACAGAGAATGCTGCTGCCCATTCTCTGGTGAGTCCCTTAGTCGCCTCTTACGACACGCACGGGAAGTGATGGGATGGTGCTATTTTTTTACGTCCGACACCATACAGACAAAAGGATCACAACCAGGCAAGTAGATGCCAAAATATCTCGTCATCATCATTTCTAAAGACGTTAACTGCTAAAATATAAATATATTTATCGGTCTAAAAGTTATTTTTAATTTATATATTATATATAATATATTATTATATATAATATATTATATATAACTTTTAATACGATAATAAATATATTTATATTTTATTTATTTTAATAAAAAAATTATATTAAATTAAAAAAAATACGCTGTCTTCCGGTACGCGGTCGCCACTTTAGAACTTGTTGACCCCATCGATTGTCTGTTCTGCCACATTTGTTTAGCCCTAAACTACTCGAAGAATTACTCTTATATTTGAATAAGCTATGCTTACTTCCACGAACATTAGGTAAATATAGTCTACCTATTCCGATCTCTGCTCATAACTCTGTCATTTCGACTGTCCTGTTGGTCGAGTGGTTAGTGACCCTGACTGCTAGACCGGAGGTCGTGGGTTCAATTCCCACCCAGGACAAATCTTTGTGTGATGAGCATGATCATTTGTTCTGTGTCTGGGTGTAATTTGTCTATAATATGTATGTATTTAGAAATATATAAGTATGTTTATCAGTTGTCTGGTTGCCATAGCACAGGCTCTGCCTAGTTTGGGATCGGATGACCGTGTGTGAGTTGTCCCAAGATAT
>NDFZ01005413.1:502014-523383 GCA_002192655.3 Mamestra configurata
AAAAAAAAAAAAAAAAAAAACTTTTTGAGAAAAACATACAACTGACTTCCAAATTACTTTAATTTCGGAAGTCGGTCTTTTTGGTTGTTTCTTCTTTTTCAACACCGACTTCCGAAATTAAAGTTATTTTATACTGTTTTTGTTATTTGGAAGTCAGTTCAATTTTTTTTTGTATCTGTGTGTTTTGTGTGCAATAAAGAATAAGCTCTTGACTGAAATAACTAATATTGATTAGGTAGGGATGATAGTTACCTGGGTAATGGCACAGGCGGCAGAGTGGGGTATCCTCCGAACATGGCTGATGATGGACGAGTTGCCATTTGTGCTGCTTCCGGCTACCAACAAGAAACACAATCAGGTTTAATCAACAAATAAAACCTGACGACCGGTAAATGCTCATCACACAAAGATTTGCTCTGGGTGGGAATCGAACGCACGACCTCCGGTTTAGCAGTCAGGATCACTAACCACTTGACCAACAGGCCAGTCAGATATAGCAGTAATTCGTCCTCAACGCTGTCAGCTAGTAATGTGCCAAGAGACTGGCGGCATTACTAAGTTGAATGACAATGCTTTTTTTTTAAGGATGGGAAATCATCAAATTACTTCTTTCGCTCTGGGTGGAGCGGACTCTTACTGACTAAAACCCATCCGTGTTCCTTCTAAAGCCCTTTGCGTTCCAGGGTCGCGGTGACTCTTTTCGCAACCCTGGCAGGCTCTGGCTCTCTCTTTCTTCTCTCTTTGAAGCCCGCGTGGAACACAACGCGCCATCGACCCGGGCCTGGTGGTAACCGGACAGCGAGCCACCCAACGTGAGCCGTCCGCAGGCCCGCGCAGCAGGATGGCAATGCTTAGCCGCCAAAGTAAAATCCAGCTCTCGGGTCACGAGAAGTGTCAACGAGCCGTTTCGGAATTTCTTTGAAATAAATAATTTCATCTGGAGCGTAATATAAGTACCTATACATATACAATCGTTTGACCTGACTGAATTGAATATGTCAATTCAATTAAATTTTGTTGAATTCAGACTTAATTGTCCAAAGTGTTAGAAATACATAACCAAAACTGCTAAACCTAGAAAGATGAAATTTGGAATATCTGCTAAGCAAGATTTTTGAAAATTTTAATACAGTCTGGATTTTAATACAGTTTTCAGAAATAGATAAAGAGAGAATTTTATAAACTCACCGCATAATGACTAGCCTGTGCCATTGCCTCGGCTATCTGTGCCCACCGCATCCTTTCTTCTAATGTCACCTAGAAAATAATCAAAATTTTAAAGGAAGAGCGATGGTGGCCGAAATCCTGCATCGCGGTAGCAGAAGTCGCGATTTGAACATAGACAACGGCCCAATTACTGGTAAGCAAATGTTATTATTCTGTGCAGGATTTCTTAAATGATAAAGTCAAAGTCAAAGCATTCATTTCAAATAAATCATTATCAGGTACTTTTGAACTGTCAAAGTCAGTCCGTCAAAAACATGAAGCTATTTGCACGTTCCAAAGCGTAGATCGCTATGGAGAAGAACGTGCAAGAAACTCCACGGACACTCTTTTAAATCATTTTATGTTTACAAAAATCCTGGTTACATTAACCTTGTTGCTTCTATATATGAGAACAATGTAAAGAAAGAAAAAACAATTTATAGTATCAAATATTAAAAAAAGCCAGTGGCATCTAAAGATGGACCAGTCTCCACTGACGGCGCCCGTTCACTAACATGACGCGTGCATCAGTACCAGATAATCATTTGTAATGTCGAAGTAGTAGTCTTTATTATTCTCTACTGTGTATTAATTTGCATGCTATATTAAGGTAGAATGTACATGGATTCTATTATATAATTTAACAACTTATTTTTATGTACCTACGTTGTAAGCTATTCTATTCCATTCCACTCCATTCTATGCTATTCTATTTTATTCTTTCTTATTCTATGCTATTATATTCTTTCCCATGTTATCCTATTCTTTCCTATTGTATACATTCTTTTCTATTCCATTCCATCCCATTCTATTCCTTCTATTCCATTCTATTCCATTCCATTCTATTCCATTCTAATCCATTCTATTCCATTCTATTCCATTCTAGTCCATTCTATTCAATTCCATCTCATTCTATTCCATTCCATCCCAATCTATTCCATTCTATTCCATTCTAATCCATTCTTATCCATTCTATTCCATTCTAATCCATTCTATTCCATTCCGTCCCATTCTATTCTATTCTATCCTGATCTATTCTTCTCTATTCTATTCTATTCTAAGAACACAGAAGTGGATTACCTGGTAAGGCGGTTGTCCGACAGGCGGCGTCTTAATGGTATTAGCTGCCATGTAGTTGAAGATCGGCGAACCCATACCTGCCGCCTTCTGCTCGCGAGACCATTTGCGACTGCGGAGAGGGAAATAGATATTTAAATAAATTAGCAAGCGTGTTTTACTGTTAAGTAGATTATAACTAGTCATTAGGTGAGGTAAGGATCCGATACACTTATACTAAATACACTTGCTCGAATCCACTTACGGAAAAAACACATTCGTGAAAGGTTTTTTGCGCGAAACACAATGAGGGTTTCAAGGAAAATGTAAGAAACTAGTTGGTGCCACATAGGCGAGAGGTCTTTAACAGTTGACTTTGACGTAAACGTGACGTTGATGTCAATTTAACAAATATCAGAACATTTAAGCGTTTTGACAGGTGCTTGGAGCTGACGCCTCAGTGCTGCCCCTTGGTGCTCGTCCTTTCAGGAAACCCTCACTGCGTGGATGTACACTTGCATCAATCCAATATTCCATTTTGGATTTTGACTTTGCCCCCAAATTCGTTATTAAACCCCACAACCCCCTAAACCAGAAAAAAAATACGAAATTTGATTTTTGACGGTTTGTTGATTTTACCCCATATTTTTTATTATCGACTCCGAAAACCATACCATCTAAGGTTTTGCGCAACTGTTTTTCGCGATTTTAGATTCACGCAAGTGTCCAGCCGCTCGTTCCATCTTGATTATATGGATTGACAGCTCACCTCGTGATCACTTCACCTAAGCCTTCACTTCGACATGTTTACAGAATCTACCGGCTGTTAATGTCAGGTATCGTAAAGTTATAAACTTGTGGCTAAGTAACAGAACGCAACCATTGGTAAAGGTCAAATATACCAGTACTGGCATTTCGACGATCTTAAATCAAAAGGTCAAAAAAACACACTTGGCCCAAAAACATTTTTTTATGTAGCGTGATTAAGAAGGTTTTTGTGGAAAATCAGCAATTTGACTTTAAAAATCAATTAAGTCTTGGTGGTAACCATCGATTTGTATGTTTTTGACAGTTATAACGACTAGTCGCAATGCTGACAATCTGACGACCCTGTGCAGCGTTACCGTTGTGCTCCATATCGAATACTGCACCCTGTTACACTGGAAGCCGACCTACAAAGTTGGGAAAATCCACTGCTGAGCCAAATTAGTCCTTACCTCCACGACATAAGAGCGGCTAGTGTCACAGCTATGACTAGCGCAGCCAGGAGGGATGCTCCCACTGCCACTCCGACCACCTCGCCGTCTACTTCGCAGGTGGAGCCGTAGTAGCCGGATGAACAGCTGTGGAGAAAGAAGAGTATGTCAATTAAATCAATTTCAGGTACCATCATCATTGGCCGGGGTATTGGAATTGTTCTAAAAAGTTACCGCGGCCCAGGGGGCTACTCTCTAAACCCTAAGTCCGTAGTTTCGGGCTTAGTTGCGGGCGTATTCTACTCCGTATCACCTACGGACTTACGATTAGTTCCGAGCCCGAACTAAGAATGAATGACAACACGATTTGACAGTAACTGTCAAATCGTGTTGTCATTAATTCTTAGTGGTTAGGTGATAATGATGGAACGTGAAGGGTATTTGGAGGAACACGGGAGGGTTTTAGTAATTTTTTTTTTGTTGGGACAAGCCCACCACACATTCCTAACCACTGCAACTCCCGAAAGCCAGAATCAACAGTGGCGACCACCAGAAAAAACGCCGAGTCAATGAAGCTCGACGCGTCCCGGAGAAACGATTTAACTGTCTTGGATTCAGCAACGAAATTAATCAGAAAAGCAAAGCGAAGGAGCAGGAAAAAATATAATTTCCACTTCCCTTCATTCAAGCAGGAGACAGAATTGAGCTAGGCCAATAGGCACCAAGGGACATTACAACTGGGTTAAGCCCAGTTGCCAAGCACCACAGATTATATAAATAATTAATACTTATGGGTCCTAAATTGTGTGCTACTTTTGATTCCAGTAATAGGTGTGGCAAAATCGCTTGAATGCACGGAAATTTGTTCTGGTTTCTACAAGGTCCGTATAGTAAACAACTCCAGATGTAACCTGGAGTCAGTCAGTAAGAGTCTGACACTCCCTCCCACAAGGTGGACCGATGACCTGGTGAGGGTCGCGGGTAGCCGATGGATGCGAGACGCACAGGACCGGTTGCTGTGGCGACACTTGGGGAGGCCTATTTTTTTATTTGAGATGTGTTTGCTCTTGACTATAGTCTAGGTCATAGATGACAGAGACAAAGTCGACGATGGAGCGAAGCTTACCCAGAAGAAGCCTGTTCACTCTAATTTTGAAGAGATTAGGGTCGTATGCGTTCGGAAACACAGACGCAGGCAGAGAGTTCCACTCCTTTGCTGTGCGCATTATAAAAGACGTTTGGAAACTATGTTCAGCAGTAAACGTCCTTCGTCTGGTATGATGATGATGATGATGATGATGATGATGATGATGATGACGATGATGATGATGATGACGATGATGATGACGATGATGATGATGATGACGACGATGATGATGATCATGATGAAGCTGATGATGATGAAGATTATGATGATGATGATGATGATGATGAAGATGATGATGATGATCATGATGAAGATGATGAAGATGAAGATGATGGTGATCACGATGAAGATGATGATGATGAAGATGATGATGATGATGACGATGATGATGATGATGATGATGATGATGATGATGAAGATGATGATGATGATGATGATGATGATGACGATGATGATGATGATGATGATGTAGATGATGATGATGATGTAGATGATAATGATGATGATGATGTAGATGATGATGATGATGATGAAGCTGATGATGATGAAGATGAAGATGATGATGATGATGATGATGAAGATGAAGATGATGATGATGATGATCATGATGAAGCTGATGATGATGATGATTATGATGAAGATGATGATGATGATGATGAAGATAATGATGATGATGATGATCTCGACCCATAAGAAACAACTAAAAATTCCATCAATGTCTATAAAACTACACATACCTGCAGTACGGCTGGCCATTCGCGTACTTGCAGGCGCCCCTGTCGTTACAGTGGGAGGAGGCACAAGACTTGCACTCCCTGCCAGACCTCAGAGGAGAGCTGGAACCGTCCAGGGTCGAGTCGGGGCACTGACATCTGTGGGTAAAGATGAGGGTTATTAATATGTGAATTCCCTGCCGAAGTCTGTGTTTCCTGATAGCTACAACCTGTTGGTTTTTAAGTCAAGAGTGAATAGGTTACTTCTAGACAAGCGTGCTCCATCGTCGACCACAATGATGTGGTCGACGATGAATGAACTGACATCGAAATCCTGCATCGCGCAAGCAAAGTTCTCCGTGCGATTTGAACATATACAACAGTCCGAATATCAACTATCGGGCAGTTGCCCACCAGACACAACAACCGCCTCGTCGGAGGATCCTCCCCTTTTCAATGGAGGTATACCGGACTTTGTTCTCTGTTCGGCATACCTCTATAAGGTTGTTATATTGGCGCCGTTTCAAATGTTCTGCACCTGCAGCAGCCGCCCCAGCGCAGAATAATTATTAGTAATAATATAATATCATATATCCTGGGACAACTCACACACGGTCATCCGATCCCAAACTAGGCAGAGCCTGTGCTATGGCAACCAGACAACTGATAAACATACTTATATATTTCTAAATACATACATATTATAGACAAATTACACCCAGACACAGAACAAATGATCATGCTCATCACACAAAGATTTGTCCTGGGTGGGAATCGAACCCACGACCTCCGGTTTAGCAGTCAGGGTCACTAACCACTCGACCAACAGGCCAGTCATGTTACTAACCTGAATCCCCCCCAAGTATTAGTGCAGGATGCCAGCTGGTGACAGTCATTCAGATCCGGTGATGAGCATTCGTCCACATCTGCAAAGGAGAAGTAAAAATATTTAGTTCTAAAAAATACTGAAATTATTACAAGGTAGGTCCTAATCGTCCCCATACTATTTGTACATCTGTTTTCCATTTGATATATGAATATATTTATTTATTCTTCCTATTTTGTTTTAGTTATGACCATTGAATGTGACCCTATTTCAAAAACTTCCAACTTTATTTTATTTTACATTTGACCCTATTCCGTACCCTATTCTATTTTTATCTAACTCTATTTTGTTTAATACCTAACCATATTTACTCTAAATTTTTTTACACCCAACCCTATTTCAATTATACACTTACTTTCATTTTACACCTAACCCTATTTATTTAATACCCGACCCTATTTCTCACGTTATTGGAGCGTCTCCGGACGACGCCCCGTAAATGCTTCTGTATGTTTGTGCCTACTTGACCCTTTTCGATTTAACATCTAACTTTTTCCCATTTGCACCTGACCCTATCCCATTTATATCTGACCCTATTCAGTTTACATCTGCACCTCGTCCATTTACACCCGATCCTATTTTATTTTACTCCCGACCCTATTTATTGTACACCTTTACACTGTACCCTATTGATTTTACGCCTAACCCTATTTGTTTATTTAATTTAACAGTTTATGTACACACATTAAACAAATAGATAAGAAGAAGGGAACAGAAAAATAGGTACAAAGGTGATGCTTATTTCTAAAGAAATCTCTTCCAGCATACCTGCGAAAGGAGAGTCGAATAAAAGAGATGTAGACATCGTGTGTAAAAGTTATGTTAACATAAAAAGACAAAAAAAAAAATTAAAATATAACATACTATACATAAATATGACAATATTGTAATTATAGTATATGATAAATACTTTAAATTAATACTTTATTATAATTATTATTAATACTTTAATATATACTTACTTTAAATTTAAAAAAAAAAAAAAAAAAAAACTTAAAATATAACATACTATACATAAATATGACAAAATTGTAATTATAGTGTATGATAAATACTTTAAATTAATACTTTATTATTATAATTATTATTAATACTTTAATATAATTATACTTTAAATTTGCAACTATGATGGTACCGAAAGGTGAATCTGGAAGAGTTTTGCATTCCCTAATGATTACTTATTGATAATTTATTTACATCATAAATACTCGTAAATAGGGTTAGGCGTCCTTTATATCCGACCCTATTTCTACCTACCATTTAAAGGCAGCACACTACCAGCCGGTGTGTCGACGAACAGGGCCGAAGCCCCCACGTTGTTGGAACGTCTCCGGATGACTCCCAGAAGGTGCTTCTGTATGTCCGTGCCTACTTGCGGCCGGAGGGTCTCAGCTGTCTCTTGCATCTAAAAATGACGATGAGGATGGATATTGTCCAAATTCAATCATCGAACTTAATGTGGAAGCGCCAGGGTAGACCGCGAAATTCAATTTTTCTTACGTTTTTTGCATTTTGCAGGTCAGTGTCAGGTTGTATGTTGATAAAAATACGATTGGCGACCGTAACAAATATGGCTTTACTGAGTTATAATAATTAAAATCATCAATACAGGTTGTATCATTCATGTAACTCGATTGAATGACTTTTTCTTTAATTCTTTATTGTACACCATAACAGCTTATATTAATTCACAGTGATTTAAATAGTTCATGTACAAAGGCGAGCTTAACTCAAAAATGAGTTTTCTACCAGCAAACCTTTGAGTGATAGAGAGAGATCACAGTAGAGGGTAGGATCCAGGGCACACATTTTACAATACTACATTGTATCATACATAAATATACTTACATACATAAACATATAAACATATACATACATATCTATAAATATTATGTCATTTGCGAAAGGAAATGCTCTTTAACTTTCCTCTTGAAGATGTCAAGAGAAGGGCTGTCACGTAAGGAGTGTGGGAGAGAGTTCCAGAGACGCACTGCAGTAACAGAGAAGGATCCACCATAGCGGCTGGAAGTGTGACGCGGAGTACGAAGGAGAAGAGAAGTGACAGCTGACTTTTTCATGAAATAACCATTCAATCGAGTTATATGAACTTAGAGGGTTGTATTGATGATTATAATTCTGTAAATAAATACGTATTACGGTCGCGAATCATATTTTGTTCAACATACAGTAAAATACTGGTATTCAGTTGAATCCGGTTTGACTGGAAGCCGACCCTAATATAGTTGGGAAAAGACATTTTAAACTGATTACCTGACATTTATTGATTAATATAGATTTGCAATATTTATGATTATTATATGTTGCATGCCATACGGTAGAATGTTCTGGATCCAATTGTTTTACCCTTTACACCGTCAAAACTATGTTTTGTTACCTACATTCTTTGCAAATAAATGATTTCTGATTTCTGAAAAGGCTAGGCTGTTGATGATAAGCTCTTACCAGTATAGTGAGGTTAACAAAGACTCCTTGATTGTTCTCGTCTCCCTTGTGCACGGAGTTGACGGAGCCGCTCACGAAATCATCCGAAAACGGCGTCATGGAGAATGCTGAGTCGATCTGAAAACATGAACACAGACGTTAGTTTTAATTATAAATTTAAAAAAAAAAAACTAAACCAAAAAAAAAAACATTTTCTTTATTTTATTCAAATTTAAATTGAAGGCAGGACTATGACAAACCGTTTTTTCGTCTAATTTCTTTAATAACTTCGAAACTATTTATTTTTAAATTATGAAAAAATAAAATTCAAACCCTCACAATAAGACCTTTCTTATGATTTGTCACACGGTACAGTTTGAAAAACTTTTTGAAGTGAAAACTTATTTAGCGGCGTTGTGCACTTGGGATGGGTTAAAAATGTTAAACTTGCGTCAGGACACGTGACCTGATCGACAATTCGTAAGACGGAGAGAGAGTAGACCGCCGGCGCGGCGTAGGAGAGGAAGTAATATCCCCCTCTCTTTCTACCGCGCGGCGAACATGTATGCCTCAATGCATGCATATGCAATTCGTGCGAAATTATTCCCTAACCATTCCAAAATATCAAAAATGCACAACGTTAATGTTCAAATTTTCACTTCTGCCGGCACTCCCACAGTGCAACCCCTTATTTTTTTTTATTTTAAATTGTCCCCCGAAAGTGACCCCATACTCAAAATGTATTTATTTACATAATACGTCCGTGTTTGGGTCACAGAATTTCATATGTGTACGAAATTCGAACAGAATCGGTTTTGTAGATTCGAAGGAAATTGGTTGTGACGGACGGATAGACAGATACCCGAATGATCCTATAAGGGTTCCGTTTCTTACGAGTATTCGGAACCCTAAAAAGATGTTTTTTTTATTTGTGATGACTTTGCTATTTGTCTAGTCTTGATTTTTTGTTATAGCGGCAACAAACAATACAAACCCTGTGAAAAATTCAACTGTCTACCTATTACGGTTTATGAGATACAAACCGATGACAGACAGGCGGACGGACGGTCAGCGGAGACTTAGTAATAGGGTCCCATTGATTACCCTGCGGGTACGGAACTACTGATCCAATTACGAAAAGTGTATTCAGGTACGTTCTATTCCGGAATAAAAATGATTCTTATCGAGTGGAGCACGGTAGCAAAAACTAGTTATCAATTCGTTTGTAATACTTACAGCTCTCACAGCCTCATAGCTCAGTTGTTGATAAGGATCTGAATCCTTATCAGCCAGTTTTGCGTCCCATGCCACCTGAAAATAATACAAAATTCATGAGAAAACATTACACACATAACATAATAATAAATTTGTAGCAACATCCATGCCGACACAAAAAGTAACGCTGCGACATGTGTTCCGTCACAAAAAGTAACGGAGCGACATCTGTACCGTCCCAAATATAACGCAGCGTTATCTATACCGGTACAAAAAGAAACGGAGCGACATCTGTACCGTCCCAAATATAACGCAGCGTTATCTGTACCGGTACAAAAAGAAACGGAGCGACATCTGTACCGTCCCAAATATAACGCAGCGTAATCTGTACCGTCACAAAAAGTAATGCAGCGACATCTGTACCGTCCCAAATGTAACGCAGCGACATCTGTACCGTCACAAATGTAACGCAGCGACATCTGAACCGTCACAAATGTAACGCAGCGACATCTGAACCGTCACAAATGTAACGCAGCGACATCTGTACCGTCCCAAATATAACGCAGCGTAATCTGTACCGTCACGAAGTAACGCAGCGACATCTGTACCATCCCAAATGTAACGCAGCGACATCTGTACCGTCACAAAAAGTAACGCATCTACAGACCAACCTTGGCTTTGTTTAACCCTTAAGATCGACTAGTACGGCTGTTATTTATTTATTTTTCATGTTTTATCCAGTCTTGCAACAATAATGTATGAGGTCGTTGATTTATTTTTCGCGATTTCAGTATTGGTCCTGCAGTAAAAGTGCCAGACTCTAGGATGTATCCTAACAGGCGTTACACCCTCTCTGGGTTCCGGGGTGGTTTTATAAGAGACTAGCGGACGTCACGCGGTTTCACCCGCATAGTTCCCGTTCCCGTGGGAGTACGGGGATAAAATACAGCCTATGTTACTAGCTGATAATGTAGCCATCCATTGCTGAAAGAATTTTTCAAATCGGTCCAGTCGTTTTTGAGTTTATTCATTACAAACATACACACACACAAAAAAAAAAAAAATTTCCTCTTTATAAAATTAGTGTAAAAACGAAGTTCCATGTGCTGATGGTGATCACCGGGGTGGTGTTAAAGAATCCCCAAGGCAAGGCACCAAGAGACGTTTACAACTGAGGTAAGCCAGTGCATTATGCATAGTTGTGATAATAATGGACCTTACCTTTCGCTCGTAGAGCCTGTCGACCCTCAGGTTGAGGAGTAGGGACACCACTCTCCTGCAGGGATCGCGGTGGATGCGTCGCGCGTAGCCGGGACGGCATTGGCAGCTTGAGATACCTGGGGACACACAGCAACATTTCGTTTTATGGTAGTGTTAATTTAATAATGGATAAAGTGAGGAACGGAGTACATTAAAGGTAGTTAAAGTGGCGCCAGGGACGGAAAAGTTGAAAGGGAACCCCTTATCTTGGTATGGTTAGAGCTGGGCAAAGTACATGCTTTGCTTCAATTAAAATACAAATTACAAAATACTATCTCGCATGTTTTTAAATGAAATGGCTGTCTGTAAAGTCGGTTTACGGACGACAGTTTAACGTGACAACGTCATAACAAAACATTGATGAAATGATCGTAACGTTACAATGAGTCATCCTTTTTCGTGCGTGCAGCCGGCGTTCATCGATTTATTAGACGTTGTCACGTCACTACTAAATACAAAATATTTTAAGTCGTGTATTTAAAATATTTAAATACATTATTTTAACTATTTTTATTTAAAATGCAAAATACTAATTACAAAATACTGTCAGGTGTTAGGTTATGCTAGCATTTGTTGCTTACGAAAGCTATCGAGCGCTGTTTTCTGCAGAACGCACCCATTAATAAGATTGCTAAATGTATTTTGAAGTCATAATACTAACTACAAAATACCTCAGCGTCATGTATTTCAAATACTAATTGTATTTTTAAGAAGTAATTGAAATACAAATACCAAATACGTATTTGTATTTCAATTACGTATTTAATTACAAGTAATTCAAATACTGCCCAACCCTGGGTAAGGTCATGTGAAGAGGAGGGATGAAATGCACGTTACTAAAAGTTTTATGAATATAAATGTGGATGAATGAAGAGGGAGGCACAAGAAAAGATGGACGGATTTTATTAGAAGTGATCTGAAAGAAAAGGGAGTTAGTGATAGCGTGACGGCTGACAGGACAGAATGGAAGAAAAAAACGTTACGCCGACCCCAAGTAACATGGGATGAGGGCAGGAAGATAATGGTAACTTTAACCCATAAAAGGGTTTTTCTCTGATAATTGCAGTTATCATAGAGAAAATTAAAAAGTAACCGGTTGATGAGGAAGCATGAAACGCAAGTGACTAAAAGAGTTTTCATAAATAAAACGGTTTTTGGATAGACAGGGGGAGAAAAGCCGAAGACAGAAAAGATAGCGTGACGTTTGACAGTAAAGAAAGAAAGATGTAGCGCCGACCCCAAGGTAACGTGAAGCAAGGATGGGAAGATGATAATCTAGAAGCAAAAGCAAAAATAGCTTCTCATGAAAAGGAGACGTTTGGTCTTTATGAATGTCACAAGGATAGACCACAAACAAGAAGACAGATTTTAAGGTAGATGGACTTACCAGCTTCAGTCCTGCATTTTTCATTCTGCGCCTGATCACAGGTGGAGTCATCACCAACGATGCAGGTGTCGATCCTGAAACAAACCGGAGACTGTTATAACGCTTTATTGAAACGAAATTGCTTAACCTGTAACTAGGATATTTAAATCACTGTTGTGACACATGGACGTACAGACATTGAGTGTGATTCATTTTTTTAAGGATGGGAAATCATCATATTACTAAATGACTCTTACTGACTAAAACCCATCCGTGTTCCTCCTAATGCCCACCGTTTTCCAGGGCCGCGGTGACTCTCTTCGCAACCCTGGCTGGCTCTGGCTCTCTTTCACTTCACTTCATTTTTTTTTTCTTTTTTGGACGTGACCACTCGCAGTTCAGCACACTAAGGCTGGTTACTGCTCAACCGGACTATCCTGTGGTGGCCTCAAATGAATTTAAGGCCCCCAGCCAGGGCTTTCATCTCTCTTTGTGGCGCGCGTGGAAAACAACGCGCCATCGACCCGGACCTGGTTCTGATCGGACAGCGAGCCACCCAACGTGAGCCGTCCGCAGGCCCGCGCAGCAGGATGCCCGGGGCGTCTCCTTCTGTTGCGGTGGCTGGGACGTGAGGTTAGTCTCACCCTCATGCGACCCGCTTCCTCCTTCGCTAGCATTACTGGTTTGACATGAGTGATCCTAGCATGCGAAGTCCAGTAAGCGGATATAAAATATGGATTAATGCCCATTTCCCCATGACAGAGGGGAGGTCTATGTCCCAGATATAATGGAAAATTATACCTATAGAAGATTTGCGACTATCTAAAGGCTGGGTGCTCGCAGAACAGATGATCGATGGGCCGAAAAGTTCTGGAGTGGCGACCGCGTACCGGAAGACGTAGCGTTGGAAGGCCTCCCACAAGGTGGAATCGTACCACCTTGTGGGGCCTGGTGAGGGTTGCGGGTAGCGATGGAGGCGAGACGCACAGGAATGGTTGTTGTGGTGACACTTGGGGGAGGCCTATGTCCAGCAGTGGACGTCTTTCGGCTTATATGATGAAAGGGTTATTCGGACCTGTTGGCATTGAAAGCGACGGCGACCCCTCATGTTTAACACGACGATGTTATACGATGTCCGTCCGATGATCGCCGAACTCTTCGCCATCCTTTCAAACAGCCAAAATTTGGATAACACCCCGTTTAGAATATCTCGCCTTTTTCATAGACTTTAATTGTATCACTGTATTAAAAGTTGATTTGGTGGATAAAAAGAATGAAGACCATATAATCTTTTCTTTCATACCTGACAGTAGGCTGCGGCCTTCTCAATCCCTGCTGCGGCCGATGTAACTGCGGATGTCCACCATGCCCTGGATGTGTCGGATGCTGTGGATGATGAGCTGGTCTCCTGGGTGGGGGCTGCGGCAGAGGGATGTCGTCCGCTGGTATAGCTTCTCCAGTTCCGAGGGTTGGCGCTAGAGGCGGAGGTGGGAGGGGTGGCACTGTAAGAAAAGATGGAGACATTTTTGTTGGGGTGGTTTTTTATTTTGTCTTTGAAAAAGTGTTTTTTTGATATGTAACATCTTTCCACTCGCTTTTCTGCAATCTTTGGGAGTGATTTCGTGAAATGGGACGGAAATGTGTAACAGGAAGCCGAGGAAGCGCGCGCTATTTGATTTGACCAATGAGCGCGCCCTATTCGATTTGACCAAAGAGCGCGCGCAGAGGTCGAGTCGGCTGTCAGTTTTTACTTTTAATATTAATGTTACTTTTTACCAAGGTGAGACGTCAGATGTTACACATCCTATGCGACTACTGTGAGACTCGCTCGTTTTTAGGGTTCCATACCTCAAAAGGTAAAAAAAGGAACCCTTATAAAATCACTCTCTTGTCCGTCGGTCCGTCTGTCTGTCCGGGTGGACCTGGGAAGTTGTTTTTTTTTTAACATAGCTTACTTAATTTAACTTCGCACGCATTCAAATTATTGTCATGATGATCATCATCTATCCAGCCTTTTCTCAACTACGGTTTGACCTCCACAGCTTAGTTATTGGGTGACACGAGAAAAGGTTGGATAGTTTAAGATAATTTATTGTCCCGAAACCCTATGGTTTGCCTTAAACCCCCAGGGTCATGTCGTATGCTTGACCGATTTTTAAGCTTCTTAGTGATTTCGGTTTTTGAGCGTAACATCTATAATAATAATAATAATAAAGCCCTTTATACAGACCAACTTAGCATCTATTTACAAAGTATTTAGAACTATGAGTATGGATATACAAATGTTTTATTTTTTGTAGCTTTACTAATCTTAATCTATTCTATTCTAATAGGTATTTAATTATTTTTTGCAGGTCTGTTTGCCAGTCGGCAAAGGCCTCCTCCAACCTTTTCCATTCCTGTCTATCTTGGGCTACTCTATTCCACGTTACTCCTGCTACTTGCCGTATATCATCGTCCCACCTTTTCTGTGGTCTGCCTCTTTTCCTTTTCCCTTCTCTAGGGTACCATCGCGTTATAATTTTGCTCCATTTCTCTTGGCCTCTTATCATGTGCCCTGCCCATTGCCATTTAAGTCTTCTGATTTTGGATGTTATGTCTATGACCTTCGTCTTTTTCCTGATGACATGGTTTTTTATTCGGTCCGACCTTTTCAAATTCAGCATACTTCTTTCCATTGCATATTGGCAGGTTTCCAGTTTTCTCGTCGTATTTTGTGTTAAAGCCCATGTTTGACTGCCATACATTAAAACNGCGTAAAAAAATGTGGACTTGGATCTCACCAGACGGGAACACGAAGAATGAAATTGATTTCTTCATGACTAACAAAAACAGTTACTTCAGCAATTTTAACGTCATCACCCAATTTAACTTCAACACTAATCATAGGCGTAACATCTATACTAATATTTAAAGCTGAAGAGTTTGTTTGTATGAACGCACTATTCTCTGGAACTACCAGTCCGGCCGGGATTTGCGCGTACGAAGTCGCGGGCAATAGCTAGTACCTATATACATAAATATATTAAGAACGTTAGTCCACTCACCAGACTGCGGTAGACTCTGGACCCTCGTGGGTCTGATGCTGGGTCCAGGGGTGGAGGTATCGAACAGGTTCAAGTACGTGCGCTTGCCATCAATGGACACGAAGCCTTGCTCCCCGGAGGGAGACACGATGATGTCGTCATGTTCATGGCCGGAGAGGTTCACGTTTTCGATGTGCACTGAAATTCGGAGAGATGGAAACTATAAACTTGGTATAATGAGGGTTCTCTGAAATGACGTTCACCAGGTGGCAGTATTGAGGCGTCAGATCCAGGCTCTGTACTACTGTAGCAAAGTTGAAATTAAACGTTAGTCGTTTAATTAAATATTTTAATCGTAATTAGTTGTAGCGACAAAGACATACACTCTGTAAAAATGTCAACTAACGTTTATAAGATACAGCCCGCTGGCAGACAGACAAACGAGTTGACGGACGTCTTGTCTATTTTATTTTTCTTACGCAAACATTATAATAACAAACTCAACTCAACTGCAGCTCCAACCGGGAGTCCTCAAGTCAAGAGTGAATAGGATACGACTACATCATCGCTTACCATCAGGTGAGAGTGTGATCAAAGGCCAGCCTATCATTTAAAAAAAATCTCGCCAGTATCCACCACTCCTCAACCCCTATACAGTAGACATGGTGACGTCAAAGTAATCTATTCATCCTTGACTAACGTCCCGTTTCAATAAAGTACCTTTTACCAACTGCCAAATTAGCTGCTTGAAAGGCAAACATAACGTTTTAGCTCCTGTTGCTAGCTAATTTGACAGTTGGTCAGAGGTAGATACGTTATTGACACCGGCCGTTAAGGACTCCCAAGTTGTAGCTATCAGGAAACACAGACCCCGGCAAGGAATTCCACCCCTTAGCTGTACGCACAATGACAGCTATTTACAACGACCCTTACTTTACTAAATTAAACTCACCTGAAGCAGCTCCGCCCTTCTCCCCCAACCCCTGTATGGCAGACACGGTGACGTCAAAGATCTCCCCGTAGCGGGGCGGGGGTCGCTCCGGCGCGGTGATGACGGAAGCCTCGGCTACAGGCCGGTAGCGGGAGCCGTGCGGCTTGAAGTCCGTGTCATCTAGCACGATACCGGGCCGGGGACGGTACGGCTGGTAGGGGATCGTGCCCTGGGATGCTGGAAGAAGAAATGTAACATATAAGATCGAGAGAGGCGTTGGAAAAATCGAGCCTTTACTGCCAACGTAAGCGACGAAGATATACTCGTATAAAAACGCATTTTCGGCTAAATGTGGCTTACGATTAATCGGTGGAAAAGAGCTCGAAATTTTGACGTCAGTTGAGTGGCCTCTCGCAACCTTTGAGGTCATCTGCTCAGCCGGACTTGCCTGTGGCGGCCGTAATAACAATTAAAGCCTCCAGCCAGGGCTATACAAACTTAAAACTAAGCAACTACACGCTAAGGGCACCCCTGTGGTATACGGGCCTACGGCTTAGGGCGTCTTTGGGGGATGTTGTCTTGATAATTCTGAAAGCTTAACTTGAAGTGTGCTCTCCACTTTGATCTAAGATATTCGCATTATATTTTAGGCAATCCTAAAATATGTTGAGAAAATCAATAGACAAAGCCCAGTGGAAATCAAAAGACAGGTAAAGATACTATAAATAATGATGTAAGAGAAAGTAAAGGCGATCAGTGATATTACTCCATCGCCTTTTGACAAGTCTCATAGAAATGGATAGTGTTAATGTCATTAATTCATATGACAAAATGGAGAGAAGAAATCTACCAGGGAGTTATCCAGAGGTGGAACAATATACAATTTAAGATAATAGCATATAGCAGCCCAATAAGGACCAATATTTGATAGTACAGATTCAAGCAGATGAAACTTACTAGGCAACGGCTCAGTATTTATAGAAGATGTCTCTATAACTTCCACTGAAGATGATGATGATGACGACACACTGACTGACGCCGCATGACTAACTAATCCCTCAGTAGGAGTAGGACTATCAGTAGAGACTGTACTACTGGACTTGATATCCAACAAAGACGGCTCAATAATCTGAATCACTTGATCTAGAAAATCATCTTTGGTTAAATTCGTTTTGTTATAAGGTTTATCATCAATTTTGATTTTCTGATCTTTAGGTTTTTCTTTATCACCGAATACTGTGTCTTTTTTCTTGTCCTGCTTCGGCTTTTCGATCTTTTTCTCCGTTGTGGTTGTAGGTTTTTCTGTTGTTATTGTTGTCGGTTTTTCTGTTGTTGTCGTCGGTTTTTCCGTTGTTGTCGTGGGTTTTTCGGTTGTCGTCGTCGTAGTTGTCGTTGTTGTGGTGGTTGTAGTTGTTGTTGTTGAAGAAGTCGTAGTGTCAGCAACCGTTGTCGTTTCCTCTTTCTCTTCATCTTTAGTTGTTTCAGGTTCTGTTGTATTAACTTCTACAGTTACTGGTGGAACTTCGGCTTCCTCATGATGAAGATTATTCTCTGAATGAGTCGTTTCATTCTCGCTTGCAGTTGCCTCTGGTTTCTCTTGAATATCTGGTATGTCTGGCATATTGGGAAGAGGTGGGAGGTTAGGTTTATACATCGGAAGACCTGGGTTAGGCCTCCTATTTGGAGGCCTAGGTCTCGGCCTCTGCCAGGGCGGCATTGGTCGGTGGAAACCTGGCCTGTTTAGTGGAGGTACTATTTGTTCTGGCAGGTTCACGTAAACTGGTGGCCTATCAAATGGATAAGGCGGAGGAGTCTTAGTAGGATGGAAATGGTGAGGAGGCGGCGTGATAGGCTTATCAAAATCTGGCAGCGGTGGAACATCAGATATCTTCGGAGGACCTCTATTATTAATCCTAGACGCCATTGGCCTTCCTGGCCTTAAAAGCTGAGAATTGGCTTGTTGGACATTGACGTTACCATTCAACAGCTTGACCAGCCCTGTGATAATGTTCTGGATTTCTGTATTCTGTCTCCCTTCTTCCCTTCTAGGGGTAGCTGTCGCAAAGATCGGCTGCACTGCAGTAGGCCGTATTCTGGGTCCCATAGGCGCCAGTGCGCGCGCTTTTGGGACCCTCTTCCCTTCCCCCGGAAATTTAAACTCAAGCCTGTCTCCAAACCCTTCGGAAGACAGGATAACGTCATCATCACTCCTCAAATACCCCATCGTTTTCGTCGGATGAATATCGTAGTACTTCCTCTTGTTATGCATCTCTAAATGATTATCTATCTCGTTGTTCGATGTTGGAATCTCATCTATATTAATCGATCTTGATTCTCTAACAGGATCTACAGACCTTGCTATCATTAAATGCTCTTCTAGGTCTTCATGTGTGATAACAGGAGGTTCCTCTTCTTCGTATTTCACGCTGGGTTCTATCCTTAGCCCAACGTTGTCTGCGAGACTGGTCTGCATCACCGCATCTTGGGGGATCGGGTCTGCTATCACCGATTTCGGTGATAACTGGGATATTGTGAATGTTTCTTCGTAACCTGGAAAAGAAAGAAAGGTATCGATGAGTTTTTGTGATACAGCAGATGATCAGGCATAAAAATTGTGTGACTGATGATGTTGTAAAAACGTTTCAAGGAAAAATCTGATGCGATGTTATAAAAAGTCGTTTTGATCTAAGAACAAGCACATGAAAAACGCTTTTAATAAACTAAATGTAACTATAATATCGACTAATAAATAACTAGTCCTGTTTCTTAACTTGATTTTATAGAAATTCTAATACAATTTTATTATTCGTCGTCGACACGTGAAACTGTTAAATACGAATTTTGTTGTTTATAAGAAATTCAACCAAATAAACAGTAAATGTATCTTATTATTTGATATTTACGTCACGTGCTCACGAAGTGAACTGTCATTCCATCTTGATTATATGGATTGACAGCTCACCTCGTGATCACTTCACCCAAGCCTTCACTTTGACATGTATACAGAATCGACCGGCTGGGTCCTATTTCAAATTCGGACAAGTCAAGACGATATTAGCCTCGCCTTTATTTACAACGTGTAACGAATAAACACAATACCTCTTAAGGGGTCATTGTACTCATCATTATGAACAACTTTTACTATGGGACCAACACTGAAATAGCGAAAAAAAAAATCGACTGCCTCATACATTTATGAGCGCTATGTACTAAACAGCAGATTTCTTCTTTCGTGATTTCGGGCTTAGTCCTATGTTGTTCATAATTATGAGTACAATGACCCCTTTCAGATGTTGCGTTTATTCTGTTACACGATGTATATTAAGCTGCCCTATTTTGTGTTCCCATGTTTTAGCTGCAATTAAGAACAAGACTAAGATATTTGTAAAGTTCCAAAATAACTTTTTTACAAAAAAAAAAACCTTCGACTTCCAAAAACACCAATACAAAGTATAATATTTTTTTTGTAAAAAAGATTTTTTATTTTTCTCTTTTTAGTGGTATCCCACACCTAACAATACCACTGGAAAATCACAGGAAAGCAAAATACTTACGCAATTTCATTTACTTGGATGACATATTTTTTCCAGATATTTTGATTTAAATACCAAACCAATGAACCGATTTCGATGAAATTTATATGGAACCAATCGGAAATTCAATCATTTCACATGAAAAACAATAATTCAAATCGGTTCATAAATGACGGAGTTATGAGGTAACAAACACACCTCTCTCCTTTTTTGAAGTCGGTTTAATAAAAAACAGATGAAGATATCATTACCACTTCAACTACCAAATCACAAGACACTAACTACACTACAACAAATTCACGGTACGCTTCGTCTCCCTTCGCCAGTTCGTCTTGTAGTGAAAGTTTTGTCAGCCTGTCTGTTCGTCCATTGTGTGAGCTATTGTTATGTCATGCATTGCACAATTCAATGGCACGAAGTCACTCTTTCAATTATAATAGTGCTGATAGATTTTTGTCACTCCTGTGAACTCTTGTCCGTGCCCCCCACGACATGGCATGGCGACCTTATTTCAATAAGTTTAGAATTGACATTATATTGTTTTCATATGAATCGATATTTTACCGCGGTATGCCACGGAACGCCACGTCATCCCCCGGGATACCACAAGATGCCACGGCACGCCGCCGCGGCTTTCATTTTCACAAAACACACAACCAATTTTACATAAGCACAGTATTGAACTGAACGAGTGAGTGGCTTCCTGAGGCATACCGCGGGATGTCACAGGATCTTGTGACATACCGCAAGATACCACAGGATGATACGGTGTGCCGAAACGCACCGCGCCATGGCATGCCTTGCCATGCCGTCAGTGGGTGCCCTTAGGCTAAACAAGTGATATTCTGTCAGTAGTAGCATGGCGAAGACGATTGTCAAAACTTCAAAGATATATGGGATTGACAAATGCTATCGAAATGTCACGTGATCAATCTCTTATATTTTGGCATTTCTGTTACATTGAAGCTATGGGTTGATAGTGAGTGCAGGCAGGCCAAAGAGGCACTTCCCTCTATTGATGGCCGTTTCACGAAAAAAGCCCTAAGACTTACTAAACAGCAGTTGCGTACAGTCACAGCCGTCGCAACTGGCCATGGGTCTTTTAATAAGCACCTCTATGTCATAGGAGTCACCGACAGCCCACTTTGTAGAGCCTGCATGGAGGAGGACGAGACAGCAGCACACCTGCTACTAAGCTGCCCGGTAGTCGCTGATTACAGGGCTAAGTACTTCGGTAACCCAGGTACCCTTTGTGAGATAGTTAGTAACACCAAGGCGTTGCTGGCCTTCCTTGGGGAGCTGGGGTAGATCGAATGACACATTTGTCCCACCTGCACGCAAAATACGCGCCTAGTCGTGGAGTTGTTGAAACCAGCCCGAGTTACATACATA
>NDFZ01005413.1:524402-600216 GCA_002192655.3 Mamestra configurata
TGAGTGCAGGCAGGCCAAAGAGGCACTTCCCTCTATTGATGGCCGTTTCACGAAAAAAGCCCTAAGACTTACTAAACAGCAGTTGCGTACAGTCACAGCCGTCACAACTGGCCATGGGTCTTTTAATAAGCACCTCTATGTCATAGGAGTCACCGACAGCCCACTTTGCAGAGCCTGCATGGAGGAGGACGAGACAGCAGCACACCTGCTACTAAGCTGCCCGGTAGTCGCTGATTACAGGGCTAAGTACTTCGGTAACCCAGGTACCCTTTGTGAGATAGTTAGTAACACCAAGGTGTTGCTGGCCTTCCTTGGGGAGCTGGGGTAGATCGAATGACACATTTGTCCCACCTGCACGCAAAATACGCGCTTAGTCGTGGAGTTGCGGAAACCAGCCCGAGTTACATACATACATATATACATAGTTACATTGATGATAGATAGATGGCACTTTTTTTGTGAATCAAAATGAATGGCTTCAGCAGCAGAGTCAATACTAACAGCGTCAGACAGCTTGAAAAGTATTTTATTTGGAACTTTTTATTTGTTTTTTTTTTTTGCTGTGGGATTTTTTTATTCGACTGCGCCAGAAGAAGGGTTACGTGTTTCGAGAGCTTGTATGTATGTATAATTGTTTGGCACGCTCTGCGGCCTGAACAGCTCGATGGATTTTATCTTGAGAGGTGTCGTTAGATTCGTATTTACTGTGAAAGTGACTTGGAAAATAAAAACCCTAAAACAAGACAACACAGAAACGCAGTCGGGTTTTTTAGTTTTTTTTTAATTTCCATTTTTTTTAAATTTAATTATGAACGCGAGGAGCTTGTGGCTAAATAATAATAGCTGCACGGGTAGATCTTCAAGGTTAAGCAACGCTTGTCCAGGTCGGTCTGTGGATGGGTGAACATCTAAACTCATCATTCTTCCGTGCCCAGGAAATCACGTCAAGCCGTTGGTCCCGGCTGTTATTTAATAATATAATATATAATAATATATCTTGGGACAACTCACACACGGTCATTCGATCCCAAACTAGGCAGAGCCTGTGCTATGGCAACCAGACAACTGATAAACATACTTATATATTTTTAAATACATACATATTATAGACAAATTACACCCAGACACATGATGATCATGCTCATCACACAAAGATTTGTCCTGGGTGGGAATCGAACCCACGACCTCCGGTTTAGCAGTCAGGGTCACTAACCACTCGAACAGGCCAGTCATTAGATATTTTCATATTTGTAGATCTTTGGCAATCGTTACGGATGGCCAGAAGCCAGAAAACCTTACACCAGTCTTGCCAAGAAGTACCTTGTTACGCAGTTAATGGGTTGTGGAGGTCTGGTAGGCAGCCGCTCCACGCAAAATACTGGTATTCAGCTGAATCCGGTTTGTCTAGGAGCCGACCCCAATATAGTTGGGACAAGGCTAGTCAGATGATAACTTATGAACGAGCACTTCTCGTTCATAATTCATGATCTGCTTAGCCTTCTGCTGTATCATTTACTATAACAGCGTTTGATTTTATCTAAAACCAACACTCGTGTAGTTCTTAAACCATCAATACATTTTCTACGACCACCAGTAGGTACCCACTTCTATGGCAGGTGGAGCGTGACGCCAGCACGAAGCGTGACGGACTCGTCTAACGAGACGATGCAACTGTGCTTGAGAAATATCTTGGTAGATGATTCTGTGTGGGGTAAGCAGGAGTGTAGGTGGTACCTATTGAAAGATGGAATGGATGGTAGTGTTGTAGATTTAGTACAAGCATTGTGCTTTTTAGGGTACCGAACATCCGTAAGAAACGGAACCCTTATAGGATCACTCGGGTGTCTGTCTGTCCGTCCGTCACAATCAATTTTCTCGTAATCTACTGGACTGTTGAAATTTCGTACACATATGAACTTCTGTGACCTTAACACGGACGCGTTTCGTTAATAAATACATTTTGAGTACGGGGGTCACTTTTGCGGGACTAACTAGAAAATTTAAAAAAAAAATGTTTTTCAAACTATAACGTGTGATATATCAAATTAAAGGGCTTATTGTAAGGGTATTAATTATATTTTTTATAATTTTAAAATAAGTAGGTTAAAGTTTTTCAAGAACTTGGACGAAAAATAACTATTTAAAAAACTCTTTGCTCGCGAGTCCGACTCGCACTTGGCTAGTTTTAGATGGAAGGTACGAAGACATAAAAATGCAAAAAAAAAAAAAGTTTGGATTTGTAAGGTCTCCAGAGGCTTCAGGCAACGCGACATTCTATTAGCAAATGCCAAAATACAAGGGCTTGATCACGTGACATTTCGACAGCGTTGTCAATCCTATACATTTCTGACGTTTTGACAATCGCCTTCGCCACGCCACTGCCACTGACAGAATGTCACTTGTCTAGAGCGAATCTGACGCAGGTCCCATTCGCAAAATTTCACCTTGAAAACTAATGTCCTATTCGCGAAACGTCCCATTCTCATAAGGTCCCATTCTCATAAGGTCCCATTCTCATAAGGTCCCATTCTCAGAAAGTCCTATTCTCAAATTATCCCATTCTCAGAAGGTCCCATTCTCAAAAGGTTCCATTCTCAAAAGGTCCCATTCTCAAAAGGTCCCATTCTCAAAAGGTCGCATTGTCAAAAGGTCCCATTCTCAAAAGGTCCCAATCTCAAAAGGTCCCAATCTCAAAAGGTCCCAATCTCAAAAGGTCCCAATCTCAAAAGGTCCCATTCTCAAAAGGTCCCAATCTCAAAAGGTCCCAATCTCAAAAGGTCCCATTCTCAAAAGATCCCATTCTCAAAAGGTCCCATTGGAATGGGACCTCCATTCCCATTCGCATAAACTCATGCACCAGTTGTAAATACCGAATGCTATAAGGAAACCCGGACGACCCACGAAGCAATGAAACGTGCCGATGAATCTAAACTTCTAAACTAATATTATAAAGAGGAAAGATTTGTTTGTTTGTTACGATTTGACCCAAAAACTACTGAACCGATTGTAAAAATTCTTTCACCGTTAGAAAGCTACATCTTCACCGAGTAATATGGGCTAAATTAAATTCCAGAAATTATTAGAGATCCCTACTAAAAGTTGAATAATGTAACCCAAGGTGTAAAAAATTGTCTTAAAATGTCTTTCATCGCATGCGCTGCGAAAACTATTGATGATAAATAAAAATAAACTACTACATAATTAAAGTACTAATTATTACCTAGAAAAAAATCCGTGAGACTGTATGTCTAGATATCTATTATGGTTAAGTCACAAGGACCGCTTTTTGTTAAAATTATTAAATCAAAGCCGATGTGAAAAAGTGATGATTTTCATATCAAGATATTAATCCTTATCAATTTAAATGGTTTGATAATTAAGTTTGATGATTATGGGCTCCCACACATAACTGCGAATTCGCAACGCATCGCGAATATCTGCGAGCTCGCACGTACAAGTTCCTGCGATTACGGCGTCGTATCGCATCGCATCGCGGTTTTGTGTGGGCGCCCTATGACCATGTAAAAAAAAAAAAAAAATAATAATAATATCCTGGGACAACTCACACACGGTCATCCGATCCCAAACTAGGCAGAGCCTGTACTATGGCAGCCAGACAACTGATAAACATACTTATATATTTCTAAATACATACATATTATAGACAAATTACACCCACACACAGAACAAATGATCATGCTCATCACACAAAGATTTGTCCTGGGTGGGAATCGAACCCACGACCTGCGGTTAAGCAGTCAGGGTCACTAACCACTCGACCAACAGGCCAGTCAAATATACAAATCGGACCTTTCGTTTCAATGTTATGACGGCGACGGGTATAAAAATGCTGGAAGACAAATGTTGCGGTTTGAGCGAACTGGGGAGAATCTTTGATGAAGTTTAAACTCGGCATTAATGATTTGGACAAAAAAATAACAAATATTTTGAATTTTCGAAAATAAACCCCTTAAGGGGCGAACAGGAGTGATGAAGTTTTTAGGGGAGGACATTATTGCTTACTTCAATTTACGTGGAAATTGGAATGAACAAACTGAAAGTGGGATATTTGAAACAGATCTAACAATTTTTACACAATCAACCCCTGACGGGCTGAACGTGAACAGTAGGCTGATCCTGAGACGGTTGAATGGATATCGTAGTGCTTAAGAGCGCGTATACAGAAAGTGGGCAACGTCGCAAACAGCTGTCAAATATTTCCCTGTTATGATCAATTTGTCAATATTACTCTATGAAAATAAGAAATATGGCTAACTAATGAATTAGAATATTAATAAACAATGAATTGCAATTAAAACACTGAATTTGATGTTGTAACCGTTTTAGGTGTAAAAAAGGCATTTGTAAAGTTTCCAAATACTTTTTTACATCTAAAACTAAATATTCGGTGTTTTTTTTTTTTTTGTAAGGATGGGAAATCATCAAATGACTTCTTCCGCTCTGGGTGGAGCGGAAGGGCGTGTCAGACTCGTACTGACTAAAACCCATCCGTGTTCCTTCTAAAGCCCTTTGCGTTCCAGGGCCGCGGTGACTCTTACGAACAGATTCCGCAACCCTGGCATAATATTCGGTGTTACGATATTAATTATTGCATTTCATAATCAATATTCTAGTTCATTAGTTAGCCATATTTCTTATTTTCATACAGTAATATTGACAAATTAATCTAAACAGCGAAATATTTGACAGCTATTTGCGACGTTGCCCACTTTCTGTATACACGCTCTTAATCTTACAAAACTTGAAGTTTGTGGAGTACTTACCTACCTACTAAATCAAATTGCACACCGACACTATAACAACCATTTAAATTTCAGCTTGTATATTTATTAACAGCTCCATAACGCTGCTTATCAATCAACAAACCGGTCATTACTAAGCTAACCCCCATGAAGTTAATTACAGGAATACAGAAGCTATGCTGCAATATGTAGATACCCACTCGATACCAGACTAACTGCTAGCAATGCAGTTAGGAATCGCTTCAGTGAACCAGGCGGTCAGTAACGGTGTGGAGGTGGATCAAATTATTTCCGAGTATGTGTGATATGGACTACGTTCTATGAGGCCCACTTGTACAGACCAGCCGGTATATTCTAACCACATCTAACCGTGGAAACTTAGGTGGAGTGAGGTGAGCGTGAAGTGAACTGTCCCTTCAAAATGATTGAGCTGAATGGTGCTGATGCAGGCGTCATGTTCGTGAACGGGCGCCGTCAGTGGAGACTGGTCGTCCCTTAGTTGCCACTGGCTCATTTTAATATTTGATACTATAAATTGTTTTTTTAGGCAACAAGGTTAATGTAACCAGGATTTTTGTAAACACACAATGATTTAAAAGAGATATTTTTATATAAAAGAGAGAGATAAAAGAGATCTACGCTTTGGAACGTGCAAATAGCTTCATGTTTTTGACGGACTTTGACAATTCAAGTACCTGATAATGGTTTATTTGAAATAAATGCTTTGACTTTGACTGTCGCCATTTGTGCCGCAGATATTTGATATCCATAATTATGTAACTTAACAAAAAATGTTAAGACACTTATTTAAATTACTTGCACAAGTGTGAGACTTGAGATTCCTCGCAGTTTGGGGAATTTTCCACAAGTTGGCATCGCTGCGAGCGAGTCCTGGCACCCGCGCGTCACTCCCGTTCTCGCTTGTCCCTCGTCCGTCTCTCGTCCGCTCGTGCCCGTGCCCCGTCCTTTCTGTATTTTTTTTTTTAAATAGGGCGCAGACTAGTAAACGTCGCGCCGTTCTATTCTTTTTGCGTCGCGACGCTTCTATAGATTTTGTTTAAAAGGGATGCCGAAGAGACATGTCCGCGCCCCGTCTGCGTCTTACGTTTAATAATAACAATCTAATGTTCCAAAATGTTCTACCTCATAATCATGAACTCCGTTAGAAGACCTCTTAAGGGCAGGAAGATATTTGGGTCGGCTTCTAGTCTAACCGGGTAGCTGAGTACCAGTATTTTACATGTAGCGACTGACTGCTTTTCTAAAGTTAAAAAGATGGATGGATTGTGCTAGGAGTGATATGAAAGAAAAATGAGTTAGTGATAGCGTGACGTGACGGCTGACAGGGCAGAATGGAAGAAACGTGTTGCGCTGACCCCAAGTAACATGGGATAAGGGTTTTTTTTTTAAGGATGGGAAATCATCAAATGACTTTTTCCGTTCTGGGTGGAGCGGAAGGGCGTGTCAGACTCTTACTGACTAAAACCCATCCGTGTCCCTTTTAAAGCCCTTTGCGTTCCATGGCCGCGGTGACTCTTTCGAACAAAATCCGAAAATAGGATAAGGGCAGGATGATGATGATGATGACTGCCTATCCGAGAAACCTCCGTTAACCAGTAACTGGGTAACACGATACACCTTGGCAAGACTGCTGACTCATAACGAGTGCCTATCCCATAAGATCTTCAAATAACAGCGAGGACCAATAGCTTTCCGAAACACGGGGGTCTCGCGGTATATACTGGATGGTCTTGACACCCATCTACGGGCCGACCTCGCCAAGAGCTGCTTAACTGTGAAGAACAAACCGTGTGGTAGTTATTATTTATCCAGTTCCATCATCGGAGTACAAGACGTATGGCGATGCGCTATTAGTACAAAGTGGACATCACATTCATAAGCATAAAACCCATTGGGAATACTTTAATTTTTTGTCCAGTTAAGGAGTGGAATTCCCTGCCAGAAGCTGTTTTCTGATAGTTACAACCTGAGGGTTTTCAGTCAAGAGTGAATAGGTTACTTCTAGGCAAGCGTGCTCCATCGTCGACCACATCATCGCTTACATCAGGTGAGATAGTCGTCAAACACAAGCCTACTTGGAGCCTTTTTGAGGAAAGAAATCACGATTTGACCCATCCATCTCCACTACCGATTCGTGATAAAAGAGACAAACAGCTACCTACTTAACTACGAATAGATAAAAATATATAAACACACGCGTAAGACGTTTAAGGCTTGGCAAGTATGTGGGTTATAATACCGTTAGTCTACGCGTGTGATACCCGTAGCGTGATGGGCTTGCCGATGAATGACGGAACGACACTGGCTATTAATAATATCCTTGCTAATTGAGAGGGCACGATTGAGGACGAGTGATTAAAAGATCATGAAATAGATGTTTATTCCGCATTCACCCTACTTTTGAAATAATAAGTACACTACCTTAAAGGTGGCGTGGAAACGTGTGCATGTTATCGCACCTTTAAAGTAAAACCGTTACTAAACGAAATTATGAAATTTTATAGTCGCACCTTTAAAGTAAAACCGTTACTAAACGAAAATTTTCATGAATTGAGGTATCAATGCCATTTATCTAAAACAGTGACTATTTTCTAATATTGATATTGACTCCCCTAAGAAATTTCATAATTTCGTTTAGTAACGGTTTTACTTTAAAGGTGCGTTATGATGAGAGTTGTAATAACTCTTCCAACTTTTTGAATCGATATATCTCAAAAACGGTAGCTCTTAGGAAAAAAAGTATTTTGTCATTTTTTATAGATAATTATCTGATTTACAATTTTTTTCTGAGCTAATTTTATGATAAAACTTACCGTTTTGCTGAAAATCGTGAAAAACACGTTTTTGTGACCTTAGACCCCGAGTATTTTTTTTTCCAGACATCGGATCGATGAGGACTTTTTAAACTTCATTTATGATGGTGTTTTGAACAATCCTACCAACTTTGAGCTGGGTACGAATTATTGTTTCTTCACTCCTATTTTTTACTTTTTTTTTTTGGACAGGAACACTCGCAGTTCAGCACACTAAGGCTGGTTACTGCTTAACCGGACTATCCTGTGTATCCGTCAAATGAATTTAAGCCCCCCAGCCAGGGCTTACAAACTAGCTAAATTAAACTAAATGACCGCTCGCTAGGGCATACCCTGCGGGATACGGACCTCGGCTTAGCGGCGTCATTTCGGGAGGACAGCAAGGAACAGGCTGGGTCATATCATTATTTACAAATTATTATTATTATAAATTATTATTATTATTTTGGGGATTTAAAACTACTGGCTCAGCGACGCGGGCTGGCTCGGTAATCAAAGGTCGGGGACGGTTTTTACTGGGACGTCGCGACGGGCCTCGGCGGCGAGGCCGGAAAACGGAACGCGGTCTGTTTTTGTTTACTAACAGTGCTGGTTTCCCTACAGCTTTCTTGTATCTGGGTGTTGTTGTTTTTGGTCTAATTTGACCGGACTGTATATAGATTGGGGCGAATGCGGAACAAATCGAAATAGACCTAAGATTTTAAATTGGCACGCGATTACTCCCCCATCGCTATCCTATCATGCTCTAAAATAAAAGCACAATATTCTGTGTGACAGGGTTTCCTGGTGCAGTTCCTGGACCAGCATCCAGTCCAAAAACGAATAATTATGTATCTATTTATAAGTTAGTTTGCATTAGTAAAGGGAAATTTTTAATTTTATAATTGAATCTAACATTTTGTTTTGTAATAGGGTTAGAACATGTTTTTTCGGGAGCTGGCATAGTACCTAACCCTTTCTTCTAATAAGCACTTGAATTAGGCTAAGAACGATAATTTGTATTTAATCAAATGCATACAAACACGAAATTAATTAATTTTCATTGTTCGCACATGGCGAATTTACCTCCAAATATCTTGACAACGTGACACTTTAGGGCACCATTTTGCTAACATTTTTTGTTAACTTAAGTATCCGCGATTATGAAAACACATCAAAATGGCGGCCGGGTAGCAATGCCACGTAGGGTCTATTCCCTTTTAATATTGTAACTTTGTATGAAATGGGTACCCTTGTGCCAAAAAGGACTTCCTTGTAATTATTATGGGCCGTAGCAACTGCCTAGCTGCTATGGATTATGATGGCATAATGGAGTGTGCTAGCTAACAAGTGACAATTAATTTCATTAAATTTGATTTACATATTGAACATCTTATTTTACTGAGTCATGTATTGTAAAATAGTTTGCATACTGCTGTTTAAATTAAATTTATTAAAAAGGTGTGTTGCTGGGCAGTTTGTTGCGCCACTTCTTCTTCCCAGCTAAAACACTAGGAATTGGTGACGGGCGGGCGTTTTGGGCGACTGTCTTTATGTAGAACTTTGACGTTCAAAAAGTGCTGGCACTCAGCCTAATTTGAATAAATGAATTCTGATTTAGATTTTTTAATTTTGCGGCTTTGGCTAAAAACGTAAAACATCAACAGAAAGAGTTACTTTTGCATTTATCACAACAGAATGGATTATTATCATAATTGAGTGGTTACTCGACCAACAGGCCAGTCAATTGTCAACTAACCATTGACCCTGACTGCTAAACCGGAGGTCGTGGGTTCGATTCCCACCCAGGACAAATCTTTGTGTGATGAGCATGATCATTTGTTCTGTGTCTGGGTGTAATTTGTCTATAATAAGTATGTATTTAGAAATAATAAGTATGTTTATCAGTTGTCTGGTTGCCATAGCACAGGCTCTGCCTAGTTTGGGATCGGATGACTGTGTGTGAGTTGTCCCAAGATATTATTTATTTTTTCCATTTATTTATTTTACGTTACATATTAGTTACATTTTTAAATATTTCTGTACTTATAATAAAAAAAAAACATTTAAAAATATATAAAAAAATAAATTTAATTAAATATAAATAATTAAATATATTATTATTATTATTATTAATTCATGTCTGGCTTAACCCGAGCAATTGGCAACCCCACTCACAACGGAAACAACAGGAATCGGAACTCGAAAATAAATTTAAAAAAAAACAAAACATAACCACTAATAAATTTGTAATTCCTCAGAATAAATACAAAACGCAAGCAAATGAAATATCAACAGTCACGCGATCCTCATAAAACTGTTAACACGAACTTGACCAATTTCTTTTTAGAGTTAAATTAATAAGTTGGCAGTAATATTGTCGAGCCGTTTGGGGTTGAAACTCTTGGACCGTGTGGTCCGAGTACTCATGCGTTATATAAAGTTCTTGCTAAACGCTTAGTTGACACTTCGCGTGACCCAAGGGCTGGCTTTTACCTCGGACAGAGGATAAGCATTGCCATACAACGTGGCAATGCTGCCAGTCTTTTGGGCTCACTTCCAGTCGACAGTGATGCGGACGAATTTTTTGACGTCATATTTTAGTTGTTTTAAGTGTATATAGTTAGATTAGTATTTCAAATATGAAATACTCATTTGAATAAAATACATTAAAAAAAAATTAAGTAGGTATTTCATTTCATCGAAATCAAAATCAAAATCAATCTCAATCTACCCACCAAGAATCCTAGTTTTTTCCCAGCAATGCTTGGGTAAGCTTCCAGTCTAAACGGATGCAGCAGTATACCAGTATTTCATACGATGCGATTAATTATCTGATCTCCACATCATCATCATCATCATATCAGCCGAAAGACGTCCACTGCTGGACATAGGCCTTCCCAAAGGGAGGGATTTGCCATATTCACCAAGCTTGGCAGGCGGGTTGGCGATCGCAGTGTAGCTGTTGCAATGCACAGAGAATGCTGCTGCCCATTCTCTGGTGAGTCCCTTAGTCGCCTCTTACGACACGCACGGGAAGTGATGGGATGGTGCTATTCTTTTACATCCGACACCATACAGAACAGACCTCCACGACCCAGTAATATTCATATTCGTTTAATAACTCGGTAACGCGATACCCCTTGGCAAGATGAGACGTAAGACAACTGACAAAGATGTTTAAGGACTAGTTCAGACATGGCGCAATCCGCGCGGATTGAACGCGGTTTCAATCCGCGCGGATTCCGCCATGTCAAAAAAATTCCGGTGGCATACACATATATATATTATTTACATTTTTTTTAAATATCTCTAAAAATAAATAATAATATGAAGAAGTTTAAAAATATAAAATAATGACTTCATTAGAGGCAGCTTAAAAGTGGCGCCAGTAACGGAAAAGTTAAAAGGGAACCGCTTATCTTGGTATGGTCATGTGAAGAGGAGGGATGAAATTCACGTAACTAAAAGAGTTATGAATTTAAATGTGGATGGATGGACAGGGAGAGGGAGGTCAAAGAAAAGATGGATGGATTGTATTAGGAGTGATATGAAAGAAAAGGGAGTTAGTGATAGCGTGGCGGTTGACAGAACAGAATGGAAGAAAAAAACGTGTCACGCCGACCCCAAGTAACATGGGATAAGGGCAGGAAGATGATGATGTTGATTTAAAATATTAAAAAAAGTAGCCCACCGGTATCGGGAACAGGGTCCAAACTACCGGTGGTCAGGGCCCCTGAGAGAGGAACCTCCTAACTATACGCGCCGTGTCCAGAGTACAGCTTTCTGGATCAAGCCCTTGATCCAGCTACCTAACGAGAGCCTCTTGAGCTGTTGATCGAGTGAGCCTGATTATTATTACACTAAAATCCGCTTATAATGACATCGAAGGGTAGTGAAAAACACGTCATACAAAGCATAGCGGGCCTGCGGACAGCGAGCGTTGGGTGGCTCGCTGTCCGATCACCACTAGGCCCGGGTCGATGGCGCGTTGTGTTTCACGCGCGCCTCAAAGAGATGTCAGCATAGAAGACGGGGCCCGCTAGGGCCAGAGCCTGCCAGGGTAGCGGAATTTGTTCGAAAGAGTCACCGCGGCCCTGGAACGCAAAGGGCTTTAGAAGGAACACGGATGGGTTTTAGTCAGTAAGAGTCTGACATGCCCTTCCGCTCCACCCAGAGCGGAAGAAATCATTTGATGATTTCCCATCCCTAAAAAAAAAAAAGTGTGTGAGAAATTTAGTTTAATAAAGAGAAACTATTCAAAATTGCACAATATGTCGTCGCAGGGAAAGGGGTGGGAATGATCACAAAAACCAGTGAAGGTGTTAGGAATCATGTCACTCACTATAACTGAACATAATTCCTTAAAAATAGGCCACAATAAGTGACATGTTCATAAGCGAAGTCTCAACTTTTCAAATCCGAACTTTTTATAAAGACATTTATGTGAAAACCAACTTCGCACTGTATTTACTTCATAGTAAGCGGTTGGTCAATATAACAGGAGTCATAATAAACGGATTCCACTGTATATATAATACGTAAGTATCTATTTAATCTTATTAAGGCAATCGTTTTAAGTCATTCCTTAACGCAAGATTAACATGAAAATAACTTTCGATCGTATCTAAATTAGGAGAGATTTCACGAGAATTTTCTTCTTGTATAACGCTTTATGTAACAGCCTTTATGTGTATCATAAAACATAATAAGTACTTATGTACTGCAGAGATCGGCGAGGCGATTATAAAATTCACACTTCACAGCCACGAAAGCCGGAAGGAGATACTCAAATTTATCAACAGATATTTATAATCACACTAATATTATAAAGGCGACAGTAGATAGACCGATTAAGATGAAATTTGGTATAGAGATTGTTTGAGTCCCGGGAAAGGACATAGGATAGTTTTTATCCCGGGAGTATGTTCCATTGGGATAATTTTCGACATTCACGTGGGCGGAGCCGCGGGCGGTAGCTAGTATTATGAATGCAACAGTTTGTGAGTGTGTGTGTGTGTGTTTGTTACTTCTTAACGCGCAAACGGCTGGAGCAATTTTGATACAATTTGGTATGGAGGAAGCTGGAATAACACATAGGCTACTTTATATATATATGTATATAAACCGCGGGGCGCAGCTAGGTTGTAATATTTATAATGAAATTTGTGCGGAACAGCGTGTAAAGTCCTGCAAAGCTCTAATGAAAAGGGAAAATGCCTAGAGGCAGGTAGGCATTCTCAGTTGTATTTTTTGTAAATAAGTTTTATTTTTATTTTTCACGTTTTTAGTGGTACCCCACACCTAACAACACCACTGGAAAGTCACAGGAAAGCAAAATACGCAATTTCGTTTTCTTGGATGACATATTTTTCCAGCTATTTTGATTTAAAAACGAAACTACTGAACCGATTTTGATGAAATGTCTATGGGACGTATCGGAATGTACATCCTTTCACGTAATAAAAGAATTTTTCAAATCGGTTCATAAATTACGGAGTTATGAAGTAACAAACATAAAAAAATACAACCAAATTGAGAACCTCCTCCTTTTTTTTGAAGTCGGTTAATAAAAATTTTAGTAGTCTAGTCTTTAATTTTTTAGTTTAGTTGTTTAAGTATTTAGTTGTTACTTGTACATATTAAAGTTCGAAAAATGTAAATAAGAGTGAACAGGCTTCTTCTGGGTAAGCTCGCTCCATCATCGACTTTGTCTCTGTCATCTATGACCTAGACTAGAGTCAAGAGCAAACCCATATTAAATAAATTTAAAAAAAAATGTATTAACCAACTGCTACTTATTATTTAAACTAGGCTCACCTCACTCCCCTCGCCGACGCGAGGTGGCCCGCAGGGGCGGGCCGGCACCAGCCGGGGATTGAGGAAGTCGCATACGTTCCCGCGATCCCCGGCGTAGGTGGAAGATGGAACACCGGGGTGGTTTTAGTCAGTAAGAGTCTGACAGACCCCCCGACATCAAAAAAAAGGCTGGTAATCTGCCTATAGCCGGATTATTATTATATATATCTAACCAAAGTAAAAGTCAAAGTCAAAACGTTTATTTCAATTAGGCCATTAAACGGCACTTTTGAACGTCAGCATTTACAGTTCAGTAAAATAATAATAGTACATTAATAAAGTGACTCTATTGTCCATTCGGAAAGGTAGATTCTTATGGAGAAGAACGGACAAGAAACTCCATAGTTACTCTTTTCAAATAATGATTTACAAAATTTGGTATACAAAAATTAAGTTAATATTATGTGAGGACGATACACCTATTCGGATTCGGAGTAGCTGAATATCAGTATTTTACATAGAACGACTGTCTATCTGACCTACACTCCACAACACAGTTAAAAGATAAGACTGCTGTTAGATTCTCTGACTTCTGGGGAGCTACTCTCTAATCCCGAAGTCCGTAGTTTCGGGCTTAGTTGCGGACGTATTCTAGTCCGTATCACCTAACCACTAAGAATTAACGATAACAACTCCCCCGCCCTATTTATTTCTCATGGGCCCTTACTTACCGCCTGAGCCCATAGATTTTCATTTTCCATATTGACTGAATCCAGAGCTGCTTAGATTTCGTAGAATTATGCTAGCTTGAAAGAAAAGAAATATAAATAGTTTACTTGCGCGAAGTTTGTATACCATACCATAAATAAACAAACTAGTAGAAACTTATACAGGTTGGGAAAATATGTACCTATCACATCTCGAAACATGGCTATCGCTCATTAAGTACGGTAGGAATTAGGACTCGGTGTGTGAGACAGAGCCATGTCGCTGATTTTCAGCACATGTTTTATAGTTACCTAATAGGGAATATGCATGAAAAAAATATTTAGTATCTATACAGTTTATCTAAAAATATACAAAAATATAAAAACTAACAGTGAAAATATAATCAAAATTGATCGAAAAACAAACGAGATATAACTGTTGTAAACAAATATGTCTGTCCCTCTCGCGAAGACGCTGTTTTCTATGGCAGCGGTATAGGTGACATGGTATTTGACGTCAGAGTTCGTATCGGACTTCTCTTTCTAATTGGCATCTTTGAAGCTATTGTATAACTTTCTCGCTGTCGAAGGTATTTTAAAAAATATATCATAATTGTTTATTAGAGCCAATAAGTATTTTATTTTGCAAATAAAAAAATTGCATGCATATTCCCAATTCTAAACGCGAGGACGAGGTATTCCATGAAGCACACCCAAATGAAGCACACCCAGACGAAGCACACCTAAAGTATTCCACTTAGCACACCCGTAGGTGGGCTTCAAATAAAAATTTAAAATAATTAATTTCCTATTCCACGAAGCACACCTACGAATATCACTCGCATAGTGCGGGGACTAAGAAATAAAAATGTCGATAGAAGAAAATATTTATTATTTAAAAGACTAACTTAAATTTCTAACATCATTCAGTTTCATTATAATAATGTGACACAATATTTGACATTTTTGTAATCTTACTATTTAAAATCACAGATTGTTTCATAATTATCTTTCCAAAAAAAATTTTAGTTTTTAACTATTTTTCTATTATTTTCCTTTTTTGTGCTCTTAATAAAATCACAGATTGTTTCATAATTATGCAATAAAAACTTGGACAAATATCAAAAACATTGTAAATATAGTTTTCCATAGAGATCTATGTTGATGTTTTCTTATAGCTACTTTGATGTTGATGTTTTCTTATAGCTACTACTTAACTAATAATAAAAATACTCTAGTTTTATGTAAAATCACAGACTGTTTAAAATCACAAATCACAATCTTTAAGATTCTTAAATAATCTTGAAGAAATGGGCAATTTAGTATCTAAACTTATCAATTAAATAAATTATTATTAATCAGAATCTTAATTTCTCTAGACAATGTCCAACTGAAATTAAGCCATTTTTATAATCTTTTATTGTGTTTTCGATTATATTATTTTTTATTTCAGCATGTTTTTGATGATTTGAATAACCCATTTTTACTCTAATTTCGGCATAATTATTGCAATTTTTTTGGAAGCAATCTAAAAGTTTTGCCAGATTTATGGCTCTGTTTTTATTGAAAATTTTATTTTTATTGTTTGTTATTATATACTAACACTTGTGTCCCCTTCCGGCCAAGTACGTAATTAATAGATGGGTTAAAATTTCTACTACTTGGACCTGCCATCGGCTCCATTATTTTGTTTGAATAAATTGCACGAAAAACAGAAAAAATAACAATAACAAGACCGGCGCACAATTGCATACACTCAGCCCGTGACGTCGCGATAGTGTAATGAGAACTAAGCATGTAAACAAGTTCCGGAAACGCTCGGCTAAATTCGGGTTGGCTCGGGAATTCAGTGGCGGGCGCACGCGTTGACTATTAGCGCATCATGTATACGTCTTATCTATGGGATTTATATATGAACATTATGAAAATTACAAGTATTGTATCACATTATTATAATGAAACTGAAAGATGTTAGATATTTAAGTTAGTCTTTTAAATAATAAATATTTTCTTCTATCGACATTTTTATTTCTTAGTCCCCGCACTATGCGAGTGATATTCGTAGGTGTGCTTCGTGGAATAGGAAATTAATTATTTTAAATTTTTATTTGAAGCCCACCTACGGGTGTGCTAAGTGGAATACTTTAGGTGTGCTTCGTCTGGGTGTGCTTCGTTTGGGTGTGCTTCATGGAATACCTCGCGAGGACTGCCAATGCGCGGGGCCAGTAGCATTTGTTACTCTTTCTATATGGCTAATCCGCCACCCGACGCTGAGTCATTAATTCTTAGTTCGGGTTCGGAACTAATCGTAAGTTCGTAGGTGATACGGAGTAGAATACGCCCGCAACTAAACCCGAAACTACGGACTTCGGGTTTAGAGAGTACCCTGACTACCCGTAACGACTGTCAAAGATCTACAAATGACAGCAGGGACGTGAATCTCGGTAAATTAAGATAGTCAGCCTTAAGAGACTTCTTAGAATTGGAGCTTAGACCTCTAACTATCTATCCAACAAAATGAAATCGTGTGAGAGTCATTCTCCCTTTGAAAATCTAAACACCGCCATTCACAAAAACGCGTCATCAATACATATCAACCACGTAGTAAACTGTCAATATTTGTTAGGTCACCCATCCTTTTTTTTTTTTTAAGGATGGGAAATCATCAAATGACTTCTTCCGCTCTGGGAAGGGCGTGTCAGACTCTTACTGACTAAAACCCATCCGTGTTCCTTCTAAAGCCCTTTGCGTTCCAGGGCCGCGGTGACTGTTTCGAACAATTTCCGCAACCCTGGCACCCGTCCTAGCAGGACCTCGAAGATGGACCCGTGTGGCTGTTATAACTTAGCCACGAGCTCCTCAATCCACAGTAACATTAATGAGTCTCATTAAAACCGCGCATTGGACGTAAAAAAACGAAAGTAATCTTATTTGGCGGAGAAAGCAAATAAATTCCGATTTGTTGGTGCTGCTGCACTTATACGAAGTTGAGGCAATTCTTTGTTGGCATAACATCACGCTTGTGTATTCGAATAGGTGGGCAGAGGTGTAGATCAACATTTCACCAGTAAGCTACAACGCGGTCGATTCTGTATATATGTCGAAGTGAAGGCTTGGGTGAAGTGATCAAGAGGTGAGCTGTCAATCCATAATATCCATTTCGTCGTGATTATATTATAATCAAGACGAAATGACAGCTCACTCTGTGATCACGTGAAATCTTGATTGTATGGATTGATAGCTCACCTCGTGATTACTTCACCCAAGCCATGTTTACAGAATCGACCAACTGGGCGTTTTTAAGTTAAGAGTGAACAGGTTACTTCTAAGCAAGCGTGCTCCATCGTCGACCATATCAACGCATTCCATTAGGTGAGATTGTAGTCAAACGCGAGCCTTAAACAAGTCAGAAAGAAAATTATCCAACGGAAATTAAAATGTACCTTTAATCTGGGTTTTTTTTTTGGCTTGCTGCCTTTCAATATAATATGTATATGTCACCGGAAAATTGCAAACGCCGTAAGGTTGTATAATATCTCGTGAAATTGTAAACTACTTTTTCTTAATAAGACACGGATATATTGGAAACTATGGGCTGGGATTTCTTGCATACTAGACGATTTTTTTCATAATATATCGATAAATTATAATTAGTCTACTAAAGATTTATTAGGTACAGTCAGCCCCGGATCTACGATTTATCCGTACCGGGGCAAAACTTGATAGAGGCGCCCCCATCTCTACCACGTTTGTGATTAATTTTATTATGTACCTATCGGGTGTAAAAATACCCTTAATGATAACGATCCCCGACTGGATCCATCATTGGCATAATTTTTTTTCTAGACCATACATTGGTTCTGAATATTGAAGGTCAAAGTATATTTTTTCTTTAGACTTTTTACAAAAACTAATTCCAACCAAACGTGATCAATATTTTCAATGTTTCTTAACAAATTACGAATTTAAAGTTACAAAAACGCTATGAATAACTGTTTTTTTTCGTTTTATAACGTTTTTGTACCTTGAAATGTAACTTAAAACAAAAAAAAAGAAAGCAAAAGGCACCATATTATTCAAATATTTGATTAATTTGGCGCCCCTTGAACTTGCCGCCCGGGGCACGTGCCCCGGTTTGCCCCCCCCTAGATCCGGCCTGATTACAGTCTTACGGAGTCTGCAATTTTCCGGTGACACCTACACTCTGCGAAACTGGGCGACAAAACAGCTCAGAAGGCCATCACCATTTGTATTTCTACTATCTACATTTATAACAGTCCAAGACAGAACCTCTTGGAGCGTTGTGTTTCACGCGCGTTAAAGAGATGTCAGCATAGAAGACGGGGCCCGCTAGGGCCAGAGCCTGCCAGGGTTGCGCAAATTGTTCGAAACAGTCACCGCGGCCCTGGAACGCAAAGGGCTTTAGAAGGAACACGGATGGGTTTTAGTCAGTAAGAGTCTGACACGGCCTTCCGCTCCGCCCAGAGCGGAAGAAGTCATTTGATGATTTCCCAAACTTAAAAAAAAAAAGACAGAACCTCTGAGTTCTGGACGGCAAAACGCTCTAGAAGAGTCTATTCGAGATTTGTTTCAAATTGAAGCATATAACTCGTAGTCATGCAACCTCTTTCAATAAAACCTTGTATCGTTCAAGGCTGCTCACTCCGTCGTCGTGCTGTCAAGGTCTTGAGTTCATTCGCCCTCTATTTCGGTTTTAGATGATTGCTCTCGAAGTCTCACTGCATGATGTTGATAATTATGATAACGTAAGCAACCGTTTAAGAACTTATCATCACGCTTGAATTACCAAATGGCTAGGTTATATTCGTGTCTTATTGAGAAGAAACAGTTTACAATTCCACGCGATATTTTACAATCTTACGGCCTTTGCGATTTTCCGGTGATATAGGCATATGTATCCTGTGTATGTATGCTGACTTTAAAAATATGCAATAAGTACTAAATTTATGTTTAAGACCGTCATAATAAGTCCTTTCATTTAATATATAACTCGGCACGGTTTGACAAACCATTTTTTCACTTATTTGTCAGTGAATGTGACAAAGTTAAAAAAAAAACTCAAAGCATTTATTTCAATTAAACCATTACAGTCACTTTTGAATAGTCAAGGTCGGTCTGCCCAAAGAGATGAAGTTCATACATATGTGAACCAAAATTCAATTTAATGGGTCCAGTAGATTCGGAGAATATAGGCTGTGACAGACGAACAGAGAGATAGACACACTGATGGTTATCCTGTAAGAATTTTGTTTTTAAACAACTTTTTAAAAAAAGAGGAGGCTCCTAATTCGTTTTATTTTTTTATGTTTGTTACCTCATAACTCCGTCATTTATGAAACGATTTAAAAAAAAAAAAAATCATGTGAAAGGATATATACTTACGTTCCGATTGGTCCCATAGAATAGTTTGGTTTTTAAATCAAAATAGCTGGAGGAAATAGAAAATATATCATCCAAGTAAACGAAATTGCGTGTTTTGCTTTCCTGTGGTCGTGTTAGGTGTGTACACCCACACCGGTATGTACCACTAAAAAGTGTATAATAAAAAAAACATTTCCAAAACTTTTTTGGAAATGATTTTTTCGGACTTCGGTGTTAAAATACGAAGAAACAACCAAAAACACCGACTCTTTAGTTGGTGTTTTTGGTTGTTTCAAAAACACTACAAAGTATAAAATAACTTTTTATTAAATACTTTGTAATGTTTTTTTTTTTTATTTGGAAGTCGGTTGTATTTTTTTTTTTTTTATACGGTCGTTCAGAACCCCAGAAAGAACTTTTACTACGCGTTCAACTCTTGAATATGAAAAAATGCCGCTAGTAGCGACGCCATTTCTTTAATATTTTGTGCCATTCTCCTAAATTAAACTGACCAAGTGCAAATTGAACTTGTACACGAAGGGTCTGTACCATAAGCCGAAAAAAACCCATTTATTTTTAATTTTATTTCATTTTTATTCTGTGTTGTTATAACGGCAACAGAAATCCTGGGTCCCGTTTTTACCTTTTGGGTCCGGAACCCTAAAAACGATCACTTTCGCATGTCAGTCTAAAAGTCTCATTTTTAATAGATTTCGACTAAGATGAGAATGCAGCCGTTGCTTAAAAAATAGTAGAATAAATTGGCCCTCTGTTTATTGTTAACCATAACACATCTTGCACATCTGCATGACTCCATAACCCCATATTATAATTTGTGACGTGACAAACGACTATTCATTAAGTGTCAGTGCCATGGACGTGAAAGTGTGTCTGTGGCGTAACAACTCGGAAACTGATGAACGTCACCAATTTAGTCTAAGAGCATCTTACTGCGTAACTAAGTGTGAGTCACAAGCTCCGGTTTAGGCGTTGTTAGAGTTAAATAGCGCTATTTCTTAATTTCTTACTGGCAGCGAAGCCATGTTTCTTCTTCACACAAAATAATTGCATCAGAGAATGGGCACTCAATATATACGTCACCGGACAATTGCAAACTATGTAAGATGCTCGATAAATTGTCAAATGAGCATTTGTTCTACAATTATACGAATCAAAATCTTGTGTTCTATATTATCTCTGGTCCGAGAAATTGTGTACTGACATAAACTGGTGACCAATTTTTCTGGTCTACCATTAATCTGTTTTGGTGTGATGGTTAAATTGGAAACTTGGTCTTTGTTTTCTCTGAAGAGAACAATGAGAGCCTTGTTTCGATGTTAATTATCACACGAAAACGTGTAAATTGTAGACTTGTTCTCTGATTGGTCGCCATTTTATGTCTGTCCACAATTTCTCGGAATTACTTCGAGAGATTATAATTAAAGACTATCAAATTTTGATGCGTAAAAAACTATTCCAAACGTTCACAATTTATCGAGAGTTTACAATCTCTCAAGATATTTTGTAATCTTACGTACTTAGTTTTCCATTTTCCGGTGACATATTTATTTATTATATACTTTATTGTACACCTCATAATAAGAACAGGACAATCATACATAAAATAAGTGCACAATGGGCGGTCTTATCGCACAAGGCAATCTCTTCCAGACAACCTTTGGATGGATTACACACATTTGGACATATATGTACATTCGTGAAGAGCTGGTGGTGGAGCTAAAGTCAGAAAGGACTCAGAGAACCTGTCCAAGGTCCGATGACACTTGGAGCTCGTCTACTCCCAAGTGCCATCAGAGCTTGGACGACCTAAACAGGCAGTTTTCGTGTTGATACACATAGCGCGGGTTGATACACTGATGACATTATAAAAAATCTAGGTTGTGTTTGCAAAGAACGAAGGACCGGAGGGATGCGATGCAGTTTGCTTACAAAAGTTATGAGAATCAAAGAAATAGCCTTTATGAGTGACGGGCAGTCAGTCCCGCTAGTGAACTGAATTTTCGATGCGTATTGTTTAGTTCACCGACACCTACACCGAGAGAAAAAACAATAGGAAAGTAAAAGAAAACTTACCATTTACAACTTGTATAAAGATCAGAAGCATCATCGCAGTGATGCTCCTCGACCGCCATTTTATGACGGTAGCCATCTTGTTTTGGCGCGAAACTATGCGTTGTGCATTCCACTTCACATTATTGTTCACATCACTCAAACTTGCACTTAGTTTCGTTGTGTTTGGGTTGATTTTAAATTGTTGATCACATTTATTTCGTGTTGGACCTGTAACAAGAAAAGGTTAGGTTATTTGATAATATGATACAAAAAGTGTCATTGAGTTTTTCGAATAGGAATTTCTTAGTGACAGCCCGGAGTTTGGAAGTTAGTGGTGTGACACCCCCGTGGCTCGGAAAGCACGTTAAGCCGTTGGTCCTGCGCCAGATCTCTCTCTGTTCGTGTCGGGTTGCAGTCCCATCGGAATATGAAAGTAATGAAAGAGAGAGTGCACCTGTGTTTGCGCACACACTTGTGCCTAGTTCGATCCAGCCCGTCCCTAGCTGTCCTCCCCCTAGCGACGCCCTAAGCCGAGGCCCGTACCCCACAGGGGGTGCCCTTAGCGTGTAGTCGCTTAGTTTGTAAGTTTTTTATAAACCCTGGCTGTCGGCTTTAATATTATATTGAGGCCACCACAGGCAAGCCCGGTTAAGCAGTCGACAACCTTATAGGTTGAACTGCGAGACGCCACTCACAAAAAAAAAGACACACACTTGTGCACTATAAAATGTCCCGCGCCGATGGCTAGTCTCGGTTCAGATTGGCCGCCATGGCCGAAATCGGTCAGGACACAGACAGGTAAATACCCAACAGACACCACCCCAGACTGGTCAAAGGATTCTCCCTTTTCAGTGGAGGTTTGCTGGACTTTAAACCCCGTATCGCAAGTCTCCTCACCCTCTGCCAGGGTTGCGGAATTTGTTCGAAAGAGTCACCGCGGCCCTGGAACGCATAGGGCTTTAGAAGGAACACGGATGGGTTTTAGTCAGTAAGAGTCTGACACGCCCTTCCGCTCCACCCAGAGTGGAAGAAGTCATTTGATGATTTCCCATCCTAAAAAAAAAAAAAAAAAAGTCTCCTCACCCTGGAAGTATCACAGATTCGGATGAATATTTGGAACTGCAGTTTCGTGGACTGTACAAATAAGATCATTTCTCTTTCATTAGCAGAGCCTCCTGCCGGTCGGTTCTGTAAACATGTCGAAGTGAAGGCTTGAGTGAAGTGATCACGAGGTGAGCTGTCAATCCATATAAACAAGATGCCACGTGATCACTAAGGGAGGTGTCATTCCATCTTGATTATATGGATTGACAGCCTTCACTTCAACATGTTTACAGTATCGACCGGCTGCAGTTAAGCTTCCGCTTAACATCAGGTAGGCCTAAGATCAAACAAGTAGATTAATAAGGTATGTAGATTAAGTTTAGAAGGTCAAGTTCAATTAGATTCTCATGGCGATAAGATCGTGTACAGAATTTGGGAGGGGTGTTCGACTTTCCACACTTCGAATCATTTAGAAGGCAAAGCGCCACTTCTAAAGATAAAGATTAAAGATGCATTTATTTGTATAAACACATGTGACATAGATATACACATATGGATCGAAAGAGTTAAATATTGCTGGTTCAAAATTTTTGCCATATTCGGCGTATGGCGTAATTCTGCTACTTGTATCTTGGTTATTTGGAAATAAAGCTCAAAAAATGCATTTACGAAGCCTGTATACATTGTTTGAAAGGCAAAAATTACGAACCTTACAATGGAACGTGCGGTAAAATAGATACTTTCATCTAAGCTAAGTACCTATATTACCGCAATCTTCGTTGTATAGCGCCGTGCGTATTCTTTACGGTTTTTTTTTAATTTACAATTTTAAAATATAAGAATTCTACCAAGGAGTTTCACATTACTGGAAAAAATTAGCTGAATGATCAAACCTCCTTGAAAACGCTTTTGCTCAATACGTTTCTGAATTTGAATACTAAAGAGAACATGATGCGAAAGATGTAGTTCTAATTTACACCACGCGCTCGTGGCGCTATTTGCAAATTCGCGCTTTTTTCATATAAGGAACGTCAAAGTATGTTGCGACTTTCCGACTGATATCTAAAACCTGAAAGTTTGTTTCTCGCAAATGTGTTGAAAAACGTGCGGAAATTGGTTTTTACAAACTCGTGACTATGGTAAGTGACATTCGTCTACTCGTTTGTAAAAACCAACTAACCGCACTAGTATCCTATTAACGACGATATCTAAGACGACGATTCCTTCGTTCGATTCGTTTTTATGTGCCGCACATTTACAGCAGATTACGCAAAAAATTATACGTTCCCCTCATATCACTCTAGGAGCCACGTTCCTGCTGGAGTAACGCTCACGAAAGCGGGGCCCATGGTAAAATAACGGTGCAACCGCTAATGTTCTAGCAATACCAATACTAGAACAAAACATTTTATAATGGAGGCTACACAACCACACAGACTCTTAACACGTAATTTATAAGACACTAGCAAACTAACCCATTGGCCTGTTCCTCATTGTGAACCACAACACTGACCACAGCTGATCACCCACTCAAGGCTAAGCTAGGGGTGTTACGAACCTCTCGCTGCCGGCCGTAGTTCATGCTATGGTCGGCGGTGAGGAGTCCTGGGACGCGGTGGTCTACTTCTGCGAGACAGTTATCGCGCAGAAGGAGGCTGTGGAAAGGGAGAAGGAGATCTCAACCGCTATCCCAGCCTGCAGCAAGCGCATCGGACGTCGGAGGAGAGCATACGCTGCCCTTTTCCGGCCCCCCTAACTGGGTCCGGGGGTGGCGGACTTGGGGATGTCCGTCGCCCCCCATCTATCCAGACCCAAGGTGGCGGCGCGTGGTGTTCCCGTCAAACACCTCACTCCCCCCGCTGACTCGAGGTGGCTCGCAGAGGCGGCCGCCGGGATTACGGAAGTCGGATACCAGCCGGGGATTACGGAAGTCGCATACGTTCCCGCGATCCCCGGCGTAGGTGGGAGATGGAACACCGGGGTGGTTTTAGTCAGTTAGAGTCACAGACCCCTCCGCCCGCCATAGATTAGGTACACGACTTCGGCTCCGACACTTTTAAATCGGAAGTTTTAAGCGGAGGTCGAAGTATAGCGGATAATATATTTGCACGTCGTGTTGGGAACAACAGGCCCACTCAAATCTGTGTGGTACTTAAGGTACTTTCCTCAAAAGACCACTTCAGACATTAACCTACATGGTTCTCATATGTTTGACCAGTACGATTGTATGGACTTTAAAAGAGACTAAGACCTCTGAGTTTGTTTCGGTGTTTCTTCTCAGGGTAGTCAGCTAAGAAACACCGGCCTCATCTAGTTTAAAATTACCCAAAAATATTGTCGTGTAAAAGTGTTATGTTTAACCTACTTACAAAATAAATATCTTTTATCATTTACCGTTTCTACGTGCTCTCAAAGTCAAAGTCAAAGTCAAAACGTTAATTCCAATTAGGCCATTAAAAGGCACTATTGAACGTCAACATTACAGTTAAAAGAATATGTATAAAAATAAAGCGACTCTACTGTCCATTCACAACTTAAAGGTAGATTTTTATGGAGAAGAACGGAAAAGAAACTGCATAGTTACTCTTTTCAAAAAAAGTTTTACAATAAATGGTACTCATATATTTACAAATATTGAAAACAATTGATTTTACAGTGTGTAATTATTTAATGGAAAAATAAAAAAAACCAACGGGTTGCACTCCGGGAGTGCCGGCAGAAGTGAAAACTTGAACATTAACGTTGTTCATTTTTGATATTTTGGAATGGTTAGGGAATAATTTCGCACGAATTGCTTTAATTATCAGTATAAAAGTACTATTATTTATGTGGTAAAATACAATATTAATTTATTGCGCAATCGTACACAAACATGACAATTTATATTACATTTAAAATTTAACACTTCAGAACTTTCCCTCCGTCTTACGAATTTTCGATCAGGTCACGTGTCCTGACGCGAGTTTAACATTTTTTAACCCATCCCATCCCATTGATTTTATTTGCTCTACACTCCTGAATGTCCTATGGAACAGGACCAGCATGCTTCCAAGCATTCTTATCCTCGATGTAATCGTCTAATTTGTAATATGCTTGTTTAAAAAAAAAAAAAAAAAAAAATTGAATCTTAAATCTATAAAACCTAATCTGTACATGTTCTTTTTTTAAGTAGTATTACGATGAAAAAAAAAATGGTTTTTGTTGTTTAGACTCAATCTTTTGTGGTTATTTTAAACCAAATATTATGTTGTTTTTGTAAGCCATAAATGGCAAAACATGCAGATCTAACCATTATTATAAGACCTTGCACATGTTATGATGTATACTCATGTTTTACAATAAAAATATATTCTATTCTATTCTATTCTACAAAGTGTGCTTTTAATAAATCTATGATGTCGATAACCCTTTCCATCTCCGACTCCACCTCCGGTTTCGACTCCGAAAACCAAATTTTAAAACTCCGACTTTATTTCTATTAAAACCACCTCCGTAACTTCCCAGGTCTTAACCACGTGCGTATAGAGCGGTTATGTGTTTGTTATTCAATTGACAAGCTGTCCCACATACTACATAACGTTTCGTTTAATTAGGTAACTGGCTATTGTTTGGTTGTCAAAGTTTTTTGCGTAGCATATTTTTTATGTCATAGCGGTTTTTGCCGCTGATAAAATAGCGTGAAATCCTATCCTACTATAATGTAATATCCTATCCTACTAATATTATAAACGCGAAAGTTCTCATTCTCTATGGCCGGGACCTACAGCTTTAAGTGCTTCCAGAGATCTGTAGAAAACTCGAAGTTCGACCCGTGCGAGCTAAAAACTTAGACTTAAATAACTTATCACTCTACCCACATACAGCACTAGAATTCAGATCCAGGTGTAACACCAAGACCTGAATACCTGAGTCGATATTCATCACAACACGTGAAATTAATTGAGGATTCAATGCTCGCAGTATAGCGGTCCGGTTTGCCAAACGTTGGGTATGTGGGCCAGTGTTTGTTGGGCTACTTTCTGTGGATGTGGTCAGCACTTTGTATCATCATCATTTAAGCTGGAAGACGTCCACTGCTGGACTTAGACCCGAAACAAAACGCCAATCAGTGCAAAACTCAATATTGTAATAATTTAAATATGGCCGCGCTCCAAGATGGCGGATTACACTTTTTTTCCCAACCTCCTTGTTACAGGTGTCAAACGAAAGGGCTTGAATAGTAGGAAACAATGCTTGTTTTAAAATGAAGAACTATTGGTGGACTCGGCTCGACTTGGGAGTTACTTTACCTTGCAGATTGACCCGTGCGGCTGTTTATATTTAGCCATGAACTCTCCCTCTTCCTATTACTAAATACAATGAGTCTTGTTACTAGAAATGAATGACTTATTAGGTATTTAAACAGGAGCACAGCAACGCTGATCTTTTTGAACCCGACGACGCCATCACCCAGATACAAGAAAGCTGTAGGGAAACCAGCACGCTTCGTAAAAACAAAAACAGACCGCGTTCCGTTTTCCGGCCTCGCCGCTGAGACGTCCCAGTAATAACCCTCCCCGACCCTTGATTACCGTAGTTTTAAATTCGTCCCAATATAATGATGATATGACCCAGCCTATCCCATGATGTCCTCCCAAAATGACGTCGCTAAGCCGAGGTCCGTATCCCACAGGCGATGCCCCTAGCGAGCGATCACTTAGTTTAACTTAGTTGTAAGCCCTGGCTGGGGGCCTTAAATTCATTTGAGATCACCACAGAATTCCGGTTAAGCAGTAAGCCTTAGAGTGCTGAACTGTGAGTTGTCCACGTCCAAAAAAAAACACCAGGATCTTTATTATGCCATAGAGTGACAAAGAGGCAGGCCTCTACTACTTTTGGAGTCTATTCCTGATAGTAAATGAACGGCACCGCCTATGGATTATAATCAATCAATACCAGGCACCAGGGACATCGCAACAGAGGTTCGTTACCTAACCATTTCAAAGAGGATTCCCTTAAAGTTAATGTTGTACTATGTATTTGATATAATTGTTCTATTTGACATTCCTTATTGTTCTATTTGACATTTGTATCCATTTGACATTACTATTATTATTTTTTCATTTTTATTGTCAATATTTAATTTATGTAATTTGCATGCCTATATGACGGTAGACTATGAAGGACTTATTATAAATGAAACACCTGGGGCCCTACTATGAAGTCTTAAAACGATCATGATTCCGCTCTAAGAGGGAGACGGAGCTATACATAGCGAATAGCACTATCCCGTTTACATCATCGGAATTGGATGGCATTAGCACGTCATAGTAGGGCCATTGTACCAATTACCTATGTATGTTTGCAAATGAATAAATGGTTATGATTAAAAATGTGATCTCACTTTTGCAGTACCTACTCCACTGCAGAGTATTAGCGTGATATTATGTCCACAATGAAGCGAGAATCAACAAAATAAAATAAGCTTTTAAAGTTTTAAGACATGTTCCGTTCGACATAAATACTGTTAAAAATTTAAATAAAGAACAAGAAAGAGCCGTTATAGAATTTGGCTATGGTATTTTTATTTAACGGCCTGTGTCTATGTGTATAGGAGATGTGTTATTTTAACAGTAATACATAAGGTTGAATTCTAGCCCGATTTAACTAAATTTATCCATCAAAAAAGTTAAATCTTTAAGGACTGTGTCTATATCACCTCCTATGGTTCTGTCACACAAATACTAAACATTGACTTTAGAATTTAGTTGTTCGAATAATGGGATTAATTGCCAAACTGACTGGCCCAAGAGGCTCTCCTTGTTGACAACAATACATAATGTAAAGAAACTTGGGCTAAATAATAATCATGTTACAGGTTGGCATGTTAAGCTACACTTGATGAGGTAGATCCAGGGATGGGTGACCATCCTTTAGATACCTACTGAGACTCCTCCGTGTCTCAGAAAGCATGTTAGACCGTTGGTCCCGGCTGTCATTTGAAGATTTTTGATTATCGTCACGGAATATTCCAAAAATAAAGGGCTTCCACCGCCTTACGTATCTGTCACCGGAAAATAGCAAACTCCGTAAGATTATAAAATAACTTGAGAGATTGTAAACTGTCGATAAATTGTCAACCGAACATTTGGAATACTTTTTTACGCATCACAATTTGATAGTTTATAATATCTCTTGGAAACTTGGGCCCTCATTGGTCTTTGCTGATGTGAGCTCTCATCTGAACAGAACTAGCCATCGGCGCGGGGCATATTATAGTGCACAAGTGTGTGCGCAAACACAAGTGCACTCCCTCTTCCATCACTCTCATATTCCTCAGGGACGGCAACCCGACACGACCGGGGAAAGATTAGGCGCAGGACCAATAGCTGAACGTGCGCACCGAACCACGGGGGTGTTACACCACCAACTTCCAAAGCTCACATAATATAAAGTAAACACATCTAAAACCGTTCTGGCGATGTGGTCGACGATGGAGCACCGCTTGCCTAGAAGTAACCAGATGTAAAAAATAAAATGAGTAACCTATTTTAAGTGCTGTAATATAATAAAGCAGAAAATGTACGAATTAGACGCATTGTGTTGTGACATATCGCCTTTCGTAAATATCAAACGCCTCTGAAGTCTGTAAAACGACAGCCAATCAAAAGAACTATCTAATCCTTACTTTATATATTATTATATTATAATCCTTACTAATATTATAAATGCGAAAGTAACTCTATCTATCTGTCTATCTGTCGCGCTTTCACGCCAAAACTACTGAACCGATTTAAATGAAATTTGGTACACAGATAGTCTAGAGCCTGAAAAAGGACATAGGCTACTTTTTAATCCGAAAAAAGGGTTGTAAGGGGTCGTAATTTTTAGAGCGAGAAGCTTGAAATGTATTTTTTAGGCTGTTGATTCGATATAAATAAATATGGCATTCAAAGTTTGTAAAAGTTGGACAAGGGTGTAAAATAACAATAGGGAATAGGGGATGACAGTTTGTATGGAAATATTTAAGGTTTATGTGAATGTTTTATAAGTTACCAAATATTAGAGCTATTCTGATGGTTTAGGTGTGGTGTCTTATTTGTAAAATAATTAGCCTAAATAATTAAAAATGCTACCCAAAGACACTATTCCACGCGGACGAAGTCGCGGACACAGCTAGTAATGAATATATGACATTTAAAAACATCAAATTTCCCATCCAAAACCGGAGCTAAGTTGCCCTCATTAGCTCAAGCATGACAAGCAGTCGGACACGTCATATTTCTGTAATACTGACGTCACGTGCTGACCCCCTTTCGGGTCTACCCATTGACCCGTAGCGAATTGTATAAGACAATGCCTTGGTTGGAACAGAATTTAGTCTTCATATCCGCCTGTGGAGTATTAGGGCTGAACTTGTGTCTGGTCTTATTTCCTTGGTGATCATCTATACTTCTATACTAATGTTATAAAACTGAAGAGTTTGTTTGTTTGAACGCGCTAATCTCTGGACTTACCAGTCAGTTTTGGGAATTTATTTTTGCATAATAAATAGCTACATTCAGGGTATACGGGAACGGGAAAAAACAGGATATGCGCGTACGAAGTTGCGGGCAAAACCTAATGCTTAGTAAACGGATTGATGACAGCCGCACATGTTTTTGATAACTTTGGAAAGTCCGAGTATACAGGTGGCCCATTTTATAGTTATTTATTACCGATTAGCCTGATTTGTCCCTGCAGGGCAAAGGGTTCCTTTTCTCTCTTCTATGCCTCCCGGCTTTGGGCAACAGTGAATCAATCCTATCGTTAAGCGTCAAGCTCGTCTCCCCATCTTCGCTTGGGTGAGCCGGACATTTTCTAGGACCCACATTATGGTTTGGTAATGAACCGTAAGGCATTTTGTCTGATTTATTACGACCTATTTTATCTTTTAAATACATGAAACAATCATTATTACTGCCATGGGCCTATTAGCAGTGCTCTGCAGTTTATAGGCTACTCCAATCACAACATTCAGCTCGATTCAACTCTCGTCCAGCAGATACTAGCCATCAGGCCTCTATTTTTCCACTGGGCAGTCTAGGCACGTGCTCCGTGATCCATGGGGGCCCCTAATTTCTGCTATATGACCAACCAATAGCTTTATAATTTATAAATTTTAAGATAGCATATTCCCTCTGCCAATGGCATAAGATGTGCCCAGGGCCCCCAATAGGTTAAAGACGGCCCTGCTAGCGACCCTGCGAAGGTCATCGCTGAGGGTGGTGCCTAAACGGACGTAGCTTTTTCAGCTAATTAGGCAGCCCATTGCTACTTAAACTTGGATATTCTGTGGGCTTCAGTAACTGTTTCCGCCAACGGTAAATTGAGGTGCCTCGTCTTACCAATAGGTATCGTGTTAATCGCTTAAAGTACTGCCGGTCGATTCTGTAAACATGTCGAAGTGACAGCTTGGGTAAAGTGATGACGAGGTGAGCCGTCAATCCATATAATCAAGATGTAACGTGATCACGAAGTGAGCTGTCATTCCATCTTGATAATATGGATTGACAGATCACCTCGTGATCACTTCACCCAAGCCTTCACTTCGGCATGTTGACAGAATCGACCAGCTGGTATTCAGCTGCATCCTGAAATAATTTGGAAAGGCTTAGCTAAGCATATTATGATGAGTAGCCTAGGGTTCCTATCAGTTACTCACGGAACTGTTCCCAAATTTATCGGAACTAAATCAAAGACGTCAAAAGCGAGACCCTTTTTTTGCAAGGACAGTAAAACATCAAAATCAAAAATTTAAATTAGGCTGGGTGTCAGCACTTTTTGAACGTCAAAGTTCTACATAAAGACAGTCCCCCAAAACGCCCGCCCGTCACCACTTCCTAGTGTTTTAGCTGGGAAGAAGAAGTGGCGCAACAAACTCCCCAGCAACACATCTGTCTGTTAAGTTATAAAAACTTGAATTTATACAGCACTATGCAAAGTTTACAATACATGACACAGAAAATTATATGTCTAATTTATGTAAATCAAATTTTATGAAATTAATTGACACTTGTTAGCTAGCACACTCCATTATGCCAAAAAACAAACAAACTCAAGCATTAACAAGTAAATCAAACTAATTAAGCCTCCAGGCATAAATGGTGTGCCAGCTTACACGTGCAATGGTATAATCTAACAACAGGATTGTGACTGGAACCACAAGTGATGAACTAGAGCCAACGTAATTATAATGATAAACTGTAGATTTATCGTTATAACAACAATAAAAAAAAAATCAAATCAACAAATCACATCAAATAACTTTTTCCGCTCTGGGTGGAGCGAAAGGGCGTGTCAGACTCTTACTGACTAAAACCCATCCGTGTTCCTTCTAAAGCCCTTTGCGTTCCAGGGCCGCGGTGACTCTTTCGAATAAATTTCGGAACGCTGGCAGGCTCTGGCCCTAGCGGGTCCAGTCTTCTACGCTGATATCTCCTTGTGGCGCGCCAACGACCCGGGCCTGGTGGTGATCGGACAGCAAGCCACCCAATACTGACCCGCTTACCAACGTGACCTTACAGCTGGCCAAATTACATAAACAAAAATACCCAAGCGGATCGGCCAGAAGTAGACCAAAGTTATTACCGATGCGTCAGAGGAGGATGTCGTACAAGCAGCCAGTGCTTGTGCAACCAGCAACCGAGCGGGGACGGTAACAATGTGTCATGGCGGAGCTTGTGTTGCGAAATATGGAATGGCCCGAAGATGTCTTGTTTTGTTGTTTTTTGCTGGTTTAGGATGTGACGCATTCGGGCTTAGTATGTCGCAGCTAAATAGCTCTATCAGCCGTTTAACTGCGCCGATTTGTATGCGACCTAAGTGACATCTCTGGTTCAATATCGTTTAATGACTTGCTCATGTCACATCATTAAACGGCGCAGATCAATGAAAAGGCTAGGCTTTTAATGAAACGGCTGATTAAGCTTTTATTTAGATTGGCTGCGTCAAGGATACTGATTTTTGTTTAAGTACCGATCAGCAACGGACACCAGGCTGTATCCCATGAACCGTGATAGCTAGACAATTGAAATTTTCACAGATAATGTATTTCTGTTGCCGCTACAACAACAAATAATAAAAATGAAATAAAATTACAAATAAAAGGGGGCCACCATACAAGAAACATGGTTTTATCGGCTTATGGTACGGAACCCTTCGTGTGCACTGTGGAAGTCAAACTTGCACTTGCCAAGTTTTTTTAAACACAGGTTATAAATTTGTTAATGCAATAGCTCAGCAGCCCTACTATGACGTGCTAATGCCATCCAATTCCGATGATGTAATAGGGATAGTGCTATTCGCTATGTATAGCTCCGTCTCCCTCTTAGAGCGGAATCATGATCGTTTTAAGACTTCATAGTAGGGCCCCAGCCTCGCCTTCGACACAAACATCTATTCCACCTCGGCTGGAATTTAAGAAATGCCTACTTTGATTGATTGAAGATTTGATTGAAAAATACATACCTAGTAATTGTTTTATACCGATCAATTCAATTTAAATTATTTATTTGTAATACAGGTTTTTTTTATTATTTAATATGGGTTTGCTCTTCACTCTAGTCTAGGTCATAGATGACAGAGACAAAGTCGACGATGGAGCGAGCTTACCCAGAAGAAGCCTGTTCACTCTAATTTTGAAGAGATTAGGGTTGTATGCGTTCGGAAACACAGACGCAGGCAGAGAGTTCCACTCCTTTGCTGTGCGCATTATAAAAGACGTTTGGAAACGTTTAGTGCGAATTGGTGGAATAGCAACACGGTAGGGATGGTAACTTTCAGTGCGTCTAGATGTCCGATGGTAGAAGGGGGCCGGTGGTATGAAGTACAATATAATAAGATGTTATTCTAATGACAGGATCACTATGTTTAACCTAATAGGTATACAAATTTTGGATACATTTAATACTTATTTTGAATACTTTTGATTTTTTTATTGTAAATTATTATTTCAGTTATTTTCGTACTCCGTTTAATCAGTCTGTACTTTTCTCATCCAAACCTAATCAAGACCTACACTTCTGCCGACCCTCCTTCGCTTGTATCCGCGTCTCACATAACGGACGAACAGGTGTTGTGCTGACCCACATAGCAAAGTTTACCGTACATACCCACCATTCAATGGTAACTCAAGAAGTCGAGACAGACAGTCCGACGTTCGTCGCACCTTTATTTGAAAGAAATAAGGTCGATTTTTGTAAAGCAAGCATTGTGACAGTCAATAGTGTTGACAGTTCGACGTTCACAGCGTCTAGCGCCTTTACTACGTAGTTCTAAAGGGTGATTTTTGTCTGTCATTCAATGGTAAGTCAACGTACACTTTGAAGTTCAAAAGACGTTATTGCTTAGGAGTTAAGGGTGGTTTTTGTGTGTAGCAAGTGCTATGACAGTCATATGTTTGTTAGTATGTATGTGTGGTCTGTTTAGTAAGATTGTTTTACGTTAAGTTGTTTTAGTTGTAATTGTTTGATTGTTTACTCGGTGGACATATTTGTTTTCAGAAAAATAACGGTACAAATTGAGCCGGGAGCGGGAGAGAGGTTCCAAGTTTTACCACACACCACACCACACCCACCACAGACCCACAGTGTAGTATTTTAACCCAAAGGTTGACTGGGAGAGAATGCCTTCATGCATTAAGTCCGCCCATGTACATCAAGTTTAAACTTTTTTTTTTCTTATTTGTCCAAAAGTTTTTTTTTTATTTTCTACAAAACTGCTAAACATTATAATTACAGTAGGTACCTAGGTGCCTACTTACCTATCAATATCTCCTAAACTTAGTCACTCAACGTAGGTACTTACAATTATTGTAAGTAGGCATAGCAGTAACTTATCTATATTAAAGTGTACTAATATAATGAATCATTGTTTTTTTTAAGGATGGGAAATCATCAAATAACTTCTTCCGCTCTGGGTGGAGCGGAAGGGCGTGTCAGACTCTTACTGACTAAAACCCATCCGTGTTCCTTACAAAGGCCTTTGCGTTCCAGGGCCGCGGTGACTCTTTCGAACTAATTCCGCTACCCTGGCAGAATTTATAATGAAGCTGAAGAGTTTGTTTGGTCGGATTTGGAAAAGGTTTTTGTATATGATAGCCAAATTCATGAGGAAGGCTATAGACTATACGGGAACGGGTAATTCCGACGGGAGCGGGAAAAAACGGGATATGGGCGTACGAAGTCGCGGGCAAAACTAGTAGGTACTTACCTATTATTTTAATAAAATCTTTTTGCATGATCTAATAATAACAGATTGGCTTCCAAATAAACATTTTAGGGCATGCAAACAAATTGTGGTTAGGATGTGGTCAACTATTACCTATGTCCCTATGTCTTGTTTTACCTACCGTAGGACGCAATCGCAAAAAGAAATATGCACAAACAAGACACAATGAATCAAACTAAACACATGGAACCATAGAAACACAAAACGTATTGACATGCATTGAACGCTCAAATTTTTTGAGTAAGGCTTAACTTTGCAAATGGCGGGACAACGGCAACACTAGCCCGTAAGCTCGCTGGCTGACCATCGCCAGAGGTGCTTAGGCGAGGGTCGCATGGAAAAATTCGGACACTATTTTCATGAAGGACTAGGCATTGGTTATAGATTTAAATTAAGTAATCAATGTGATAATAAATATCTATACAGTTTCGATCACTAGGCATAATAATTTTACCCTACGTTTCTGGAAAAAAAAGAACAACCGAACAACGTGTCAAGAGATGTGATTGGCTGTTAAAAACTCATTCAGCCAATCACAGAACAGATAATGCGCGTTTGACAGTTAGTTACAATAATTTTGTGATAAGTAGGTACCTACCCAATTTTTGATTCGAGAAACTTGGCCTATGTATCGGCATTCTTTATTTGTTGAAATTTCATGAACAGAGGTACAATAGCGGACTTAATGCCTTTTCTTTCTATTTATGATTAGAGGTAAGTATTTGCTTTACATAAGCTTAATATTTCCCACTACAGAAACCAGTGTTTTTATTTTAGCTACAAGAACGTCGTGATAACCCATTTAAAACCGGCTTGTTATGTTTTATTAGCATATTTTATACATATTTCACTAAAATAGATAAAACATACCGTTTGGTTTCGTGTCATTGAACTGAACACAAGTTTCTATGATGTCGGTTGTCGTAAAAGTGAACATTTAACTTTCTGTTAGTTAAGTATTGGATTTTCTGTTTTTCATTATGAGCCTAGCAGTGTTGATTGATTCATTGGTTTGGAGAAATTGATTTTCAAGTACCTACCTTCCTTAATAATACAATAAATTTATCCATTAATCCTATCTAATATTATACTAAGTTGCGAAAGTGAGTTTTATGTTTCGCTTTCAAGCCTAAATAGCCGAACCGATTATGATAAATGTTGATACAAATATAGATGTCACCCTTGAGACGATTATTATTATGTAAGCACCAAAGGGGGGGGGGGGTCTTAGCTTTGCGTATTTTTACGTCTTCAATATTTATTTCACTCATTAATTTCCCCATTCCTCTCCTTCCTACATTCCTATATCATTTCACAGATTTGCCAAAATAGTTAAGTAGAAATAAACGAAGTATGGTAAGGAAGTACCTACTGCGCTTTGAGCAATTTTTACGTAAGCATAGGAGGGGGGAGGTAGAAATTTGCTAACTATCACTGACTTATAGGTTTAAAAATTACTAAAATTCTGCTTACGTAATATTTAAACGACCCTTATAGGCTACTTTAACAAGAGCGAACTCCTGGCCAAATGCTAATATTATAAATAAAATAAATTTTACGTTGGATTGGTTTTTTTAATTTTGGTTTCCATAACTTTTGGTTTCTAATAAATAAACTTTCTTATTGCTTGTTGGCTTTTATTTTATATTGGTTTGGTTTCATTGCTACGTTGCAAGTTCTAATTTGGGAAGTTTCCAGTTTATGGCCTATAAGGAACTTATATCACAGAACATTTAACTATCATAATAACGGTTTCTCTGAAAATGATGGACATTGGAATCACATAAAATAACAGTAACATACCGACCGTTATTAGTTACATCTCAAACTCTATTGAGATTCATAAAAAGTGAGTTATTTCTAATTTTGAGACTCCTTAGCGATATTGAAGGCAAACTCTTATTATACTGAAATTATCGAATGGTATAAAAGTGTTATGATCAGAGGGCACGGAAGTGCCTCCGCCAAGTTGAGCAAAAATATAATGAATAGGACCCTGGAAACGCCACTCGGAAACTCTATCAAATCATCAATATCGGTTCAGCGGTTGAGGCTTAAGAATGTAACAAACACACGGTTAGTTAGGATTTACGAAATAAACGACATTTATCTTTTTTTTACTATAGATAGGCACGCGTTTGACCACTATCTCACCTGTTGGTAAGCGATGATGTGGTCGAAGATGGAGCACGCTTGCCTAGAAGTAACCGATTCACTTTTGACTTAAAGACTCCCAGGTTGTAGCTATCAGGAAACACAGACTCAGGCAGGGAGTTCCACTCCTTAGCTGTACGCAAATTTAATGTGTTTCTAAAACGTTTTGTGCGTGTGGGTGGGATGTTCACCATGTACTGATGGTACATCGCCGTACGTCTTGTAGTCCGATGATGGAACGGGCTTAACTGATAGAAAACCGACAGGCCAGCAACTCGGCGTCGATGCTCAAGACTTTGGAGCTTCGACTCGACGAGCCTATCATTGCCGATGATCCTCTTGGCTCGTATTTCAATTGACTCAAAGGCATCAAGCTGGTTTCTGGCAAATCCGTCCCAAAGATGAGAGCAGTACTCCATACACGATTGAACTTGCGCTTGATAAAGTTTGAGCAGCGGTTCCGGCGTGAAGTACCGTCTCACCTTTCTCATTTGCCATAATCATTCGAGAAACTGAGCCTTGGGGTCTTGACTTGTGACTTGCAGTGGGTTAGTAACACACGTACGCTGAATTTTTTGTATAAGAGTAAAAGTACCTGCAGTATGCAATTCTTTTATCACGCCCGCATACAAATGGACTGTCATATGAGTTGTTTAAAAGTGAAAATGGACAGATTATGCCATGTTTCAAAACGTGTCACTTACCGTAGAGATAAGGTGTTATCAGCAGTTAGTGCGGTGCTAGAATGCAGTGGGTTAAATTGTTGAACCTTACGGTAGGCTTAGACGTGAAACATGGGGAATCAGTTAGTGTGGTCGAGGGAAAAGAATTGTTATTTTAAAAATATGAATAAACACAATTCTAGACTTTAACTTCGGAAGTTCGGAATTTCAGATAGATAATTAATAAGTAGTATAACTACCCAAATAATTAATAAGAAGCTATTTATTGATCGCTGCTTTACTCGTCTACGGCTACTTTACCGTTGGAAATTCCATTATGTTAACTGGGTAACACACTAGTTCTTGGCAAGACTGGAGTCAGATTTACTAGCTTCTGACAATCCGTCACGACTGCCAAAAGAACTACAAATGACAGGCGGTACCAACGGCTTAACGTGCTTTCCGCAACACGGAGGAAACTCTGTATGTTAAGAGGGGCACCTATGCTCAGACCAACCTTGGCAAACGTTGCTTAACCTTGAAGATCGACCCGTGCGGCTGTTATTATTTAGCCACGAGCTCCTCACTAGATATAGACGTTAAATAGCAAAGGTAGAAAAAAGTAGAAAATTAAACTTTTATTTCTTCATTTCCTCGATCATAATTTAACGATAAGCATAATTAACCGATTTTCTAATATTGATAACTTTCTCTGTTACTTATTTGATTTTTTTCAGTGTTCTTAATTACTTTATTGTTATAGCATTCATTTATTCTTAGGTAATGTTAAAAAAGGGAAGAAAAACTATGCTCGGCAGTGGACGAACTCAGGCTCTGGATGATGATGATGCGATCTATACATTTCATATTTTAACTCAAAATTAATTTCTTGACAGGCGAGAAAAATCACTGCACCAAGTCATCAAACTTGGCCCACAACTCCAAAATAACGAAAATAAAAACTTCAACCTCTAATCTCCACATCAACATTCCCCGTAGTGGCGGTCAGGCGGTCAGGAACCGGTTCCGCGCTATGCAGGTCACTGGAGCCCTTGCCCAGTTGTGCTTGTTTACTTGTAGCGTAGAGGCTCTAGACAAGTGGCATTCAGTCTTCAAACGCACATATACAGGTTGAATTTTGAGGAAAACCATGAGGAATATTGGAAAAACACTGAAAGGAGTCTCGATCCCAATAATTTGATGAAAACAAAAACTGCATCTTTGGATTTTCGAAAAATTGGTTTTCCTAGCCATGAATCGAACCGGATGATTTTGAAAACACACCATGTATTATTATTACACCATGCGAAGCGTCGCTAATCAGAATAAAATTCTGGGAAGAAATAACACAAGGGAAACTAAAGGAAAAAGCTCACGTTCAACTTGTCTATCTCCCTGCTTGGGAATATTTTTAGAGCAGCGGTGGCCAAGAAGTTACGGGCTTCGAGTTTGAAGGACATGTGAATGAACCCAGACAGGAGCTTTATTTGATTTTGCATATTTATTTTGTATAATGATTTATTATTTAAATACTCAAATGCTCCCTTTTGACCACAATCTCACCTGATGGTAAGCGATGATGTGGTCTTTCTTTTACTCTTCAAGGATGTGGCTACCAGGAAACAGACTCCAGCAGGAAGTTCGATTCCTTAGCTGTACGTACAATACATCTGAATCAAAATATTATTGCGATAAAGTCGATAGAACATATTTAACTACAACTATAATTTATGAGACAGGTTTCCAGTCCAAGCGTATTAACAAAGTAAGAAAATAAACGGACGTTTGACAGTATCTTTCAATCAAGTTTCGTAAAGTAGATTTTACTTAATAGTATTACAAAATTGTTCTTGCAGCATACGTTGGCAGGCTGTGTAAAGTGTCAATGGGTAAAAATAAAGGAGGGATTGACAAGCACTACCGGAATCATCATCATACTGCCCGTATCCCATGTTACTTGGGGTCGGCGAATTGGCGCAACACGATTTGTTTCCACCCTTCTCTCCTGGCAGGTGTCGCTCTATCTCTGACTCCATTATCTTTCATATCACTCCTCAAACCATCCTTCTTTTCTTTGGCCTCCCCACCAGCGCACCACTAAAAACCACCACCGAAATACCTAGTTGTCATCAGAAAATGGCAAACTCCGCAAAATTCTGTCAAGATATTTTATAATCATACGGTGACATAGTCAATTCCTTTCATTTTGACTTTTCGACAATCGTCATAGCTAGCAATGACTGTCAAAATTCTTGATATACTAAAGAATAATATTTCTATGGCTCTAACCAAACAAGAATTTTAAAAACATATGAAAGAATTATACGAAGATAAAAAGCCGTAGAATGCGTGTAACGGTCGAGTTCTCGTCAATAATTGCTCGTAGCTTCACGCTAGCCTAGTATGTGGGTGAGCAGGTAATCGTAAGCCGGGGAACGGAAATCTACGAATTCTTTTGGCAATTGGACTTGTTGATTCTGTAGCTCTCATAGCGCAAATACGTACTTAAAATAGATCGTTTATCTATTGCACTGCACACGAAGGCTAATGTAGATTTTGTAACGTGTGACAGTTTTGTGCCTATTGTGGGTTACTTAATCATTTATTTTTTTAATTTATGTTAAGTGGTCCATTTCTGAAACTTTGTCTAATGTATGTATGCATGTCAGTTCAGTGACAATAAACACTTTTTCTTTCTTCTAATATATTTGTCTTTTGAAATGTTAATGATAATTTTACTAAAAACACCTCCGGAATATGCACGTATTACTTATATTATATAATTGTGTGTACGTTCTTATGCCGTACGTAGGGTTCACGGATGTCAGGATATTAAAGCCAGGCTCTTTGGATCAAAGTAGTCAGGCTCTTTGGATCGGTACACAGCTTACCCTGCCTTTTGCTAGACTTTTCACATTTTCCCGGTCGGTCCGGATTTTTACACAATTCCATACAAAAATCTTGCTATACTAATTTTAGATTTCCCTGCCCTATGCCCAAGTACTTCGAATTTGGTTGATCATCAAAATATTGACGTGAAATTAATTCGGTAATAGCCATCTGTAGTCTTATCAAATCGAAAACCTCGTAACATCTAGGTAACTAGGTACCTATAGTTTATATACCCACTAGAAGAAAGCTGACGGCTGTTTAATGCTTAGTCACTAGAGATTCGGTTAAGTTATGTAAACCTAAGTTGAAGAAAACGATTTCATTTTCTGTCTAGCTAGAGGTACCTACTACTACAGGTATTTATATTATTTCAGTTAGTGATGGTGGTGGTGGTTTTTAACCGACTTAAAAAAAGGAGGAGGTTCTCAATTCGGTTGTTTCTTTTTTATTATGAAGCAATTTGAAAAAATATTTTTTCATGTGAATGAATATACATGAAACTTTTTTACAAAAAATACAACCGACTTCCACATAAAAAAACAACTAAGTATAAAATAACTTTTTTTTGTCTTTAAAAGGCTTGTCAATTTCAATCCCTCGATCTAGCCTTGTCTCATCGACGTCGGCTTCCCGGCTAACAAGATACAGCTAAATACCCGTATTAACATGGAGCGACGGCTCATCTGACCCCTTGCCAAACCTGGTGTCAGATTTTCTGGCTTTTGACTGAGAATCCGCAACGGCTGTCAAAAGATCTACAAACAACAGCTGTAACTACCAATGGCTCAACGTGCTTTCCGAGACAAGGAGGAGTCTCGATATGTAATGAATGGTCACACATCCGTGGGTCGACCTCAGCAAGCGTTGCATCTATCAGTGATAATTACTATTGTTGAGAAGTAAAAGTTAAAGGGACAAGGTCGTCAATCCCATATTTTGGACATTTTGACATAATTTTTCATATTGTAGTTATACAATTGTTTGTATAGAACCTGAAGCATCAAATGCTTTCCAAAAAGGGCATTTGAGTAGGCATTGTGACGCTTTTGAATTGCCATTGCCATGTTTGGGACAATGCGAGGTTTTTTAATTTATGAATTTTGCTTTTTCCCAGTACATTATTCATAGCTGTTATTATGTCTCATTGGACAACTACGATCTCCGCCTTTTTGATGTCGGTTAAAAATACGGTATCGTATTTTGTGGGTGGGATGGTTGTGGGCACTGTCGAATAAGAATTTTAGAATTATGTTGACTCAATCCAAGGTGGATAGTTATAGGAAATCGATTATTGCTATGAGAATGAAAATCACATTGCCTTTATTCCAGTTTTAGCATGCATTCGATGCAATATAGTAGATAGTCTACCTACCTGCTTATTAAAATAAAGACGTAAATAAGTTTGAGTGTGAAACATGCCTTGCGGCCCCAAACAGAAATTATTTGAGAACCCCCTGTCTTGTTGACATCTTCATTCAATCAATTTCATTCATTAATCATTTGAAAGGAAGGAACAACTTTCATTTATACTCTCCTAACATCCGAAGAAACTTTTAAGTGAAATATATTACAAAACTATCTTTGAAACTAATAAACAACCTAATTAATACACTTACCAATTTATAAAGAGCAAAATAGCTGTAGAAACAACAAATATGTAGGATACCAGGTAAAAAAACGATCCACTGTTTTCTTATATGAAGGAACTTTCACATTTTGCCACACACTTCCACACGCGATTTCCGTGTCCACTCTTTTTAATACGCAATTAAAATATTCGTATAATATTTTAAACACTATTTAGAATTGAACAAAAACAGTTAAAAGTCTATTTTACGCTAAACAGTTAGTGTAATGAATTGTATTTACTCGAAAAAAGGCGCCATCTTATTTGAACATGCGCGCGCAGTACGGTCTGAAGTCAACTGACTAACTGACGCGACTACTCGAAATTTACTCCGATTCATGCGTGTGAACGAGACAGCAAATACATTTTCCAAGAGAAAGAGCGAGACAGCTAGAGGGTGTCATGTAGCGGTAATTTTTTTCTCCTTTCGCGCGTCAACTTTCTAAAACGCCTTGAGGTGTTCGGTCATTTTGTTTTGGTGCTAAGAATTGTAGGGATTTAAAAATAAAGGATTAATATTTTAAAATACCACGGTAACTATTGAAAAACCGTAATAATTGTTAAAGAAAACGTTGCTAAATAAATTATTTCTCTTGTGTGTAAATGAATATTGATTCAATTTATAGTATTCGCTGCCGTCCATCAAGTCATCAAGCTGCAAATACTTTCCAGAAAATCAAAACCAAAATTTTTCAAGACGGAATTAAACTCCGTCATACTTCTGATGACGTCATTACAAAGAAGATATGAGCAATAAATTCGCTCGTCACTAACACGGCTCGTTGGTCTAGGGGTATGATTCTCGCTTCGGGTGCGAGAGGTCCCGGGTTCAAATCCCGGACGAGCCCGTTGAAGATTATTCATGTCTTCTTTTTATTTTATCGTTGTTTTTATCTGATGCATTTTCTTATTTGGTTAATAATTGGCCCAATGGCGTCAAAAACTTAACGAGAGTAAATTGCAACAAGGTAAAAACAAATATTCATTCACAATGATTATTGTAGATAACGCATGTTGGCAAATGTTGTTTGCATTTGTTGGCCACCATAATAGACTCGAAATAAATAAGAAGTCCAATGTGGCATAATTTTAAAGATGTTGGTTGTCAAGACACAATTCCCATTTTTTCCATCGTAGATTATAATATAAACGCATGAAGATTCCAAAACATTGTATTTTATTTCTTCGCTGCCAAGGCAATAATGAGACATGATAATTTGGAATAATATTCCATCTGTCAGCGATCAAATAAAACTACTACAATCTTATCCAGCTAAACACATCGATAGATGGCGCTGTACTCAGGAACAAAAGTCAAGTTAAAAAACTCGACCTCGTAAAGTAGGCACGGAATGTAAACAGCCGTTTTGTTTATATCGGTACTTTTTAATTCAGCCGCATAGTCGGCAGGTGGCTGGATTTGGTCAATGACTTTTCGCTTCCCCTCTCACCGAAAAAAGTTTACAGACGAAACTCAAAGTTTTCAACACGTGTTTTGTAATACAGTAATGCATAAACTCTGTAATTACGGACTAAAAAGAGTTTTAAAGTGAATGAAAAGTGGATTTAAGTTATTTTAAAGTGAACAATAGTTTTACTTGTGGGTAAACATGTCAGGGGCCAGTACATCGCAAAGTCCACCGCCAATGGCTTCTATTACTGATGTTAGTGCTTTATTTCAAAATGCCAAGAAATATGAGGAGTTAAATGTAATAGGAACAGGTAAGAGGGAAAATTACTTTGTAAATAACCTAATTTTACATGTGCCGGTAGATAAGGATTTCGCGCAATTTTTGTTTTAAACTAAACTTTGTTTGTTTATGTTTTATATTATTTATTTTAGAAGAATGTTGAGTAGTTGTTGGAACTCTGTTGTCTTTCCGATTATACATGTTCATTTGATTCATTTATTATTTAGCTCAACAATTAGAATATTTTGTATTTTATAATTGTGTAAAGTAGAGCATGATCCAATTTTTTGTTCCTCTGACCATTTCGGCATGATTGCTTTGTCTGCATGGTATATTTTACAAAACAAGAGTGTAGCCTATTTTAATACTTACTTGTAGTCCCATTTTAAATACTAAAATGAGCTGCAAGCATCTATACAGTGTGGATTTTCTTAAGTTTGAATTTCTTACCGAAATGTATGGAAAAGTTTTTGGCGATTTCTGTCATTTCTAATACTCATGCCTTAAATGGAGTCTTTTGATCCCTACATGAAATAGGATTGATAGACATAAAAAAAAAATTCTTAGCATTTTTTTTTCTTACTGTGAGTACATTTTTTCCAAAATCTGTGAATGCAGTTTAAATTATCTCAAAAAGTGATGGATGGTCTCCTAGAAACGTTTTCCTGTAACTATAACGGTTAAGGTACCTGCTCTTACTGTCCCGTCTCAAAAATCCACCCTGTATAAATGCTGTCCATAAAGCTACACTACATTTTGAATCCATGGTTTTTGCCAGTATTTTGTAAACACTGGCAGCCTTATTTATAACAACAGAATGAACCATGAAACATGATGATAAGTCAGCAGAATTTAAATTAGGAACTATACCAGAACAGTCTGGGTGTTGTCTGAACCCCAGTTCATCTAGCCACTACTACAAAAGAATCTGCCTAGCCTATGTTAGGGTGGCTTCCAGATCAACTGGCTTTTTAAGGATGGGTCACTGGCTTTTTAAGGAAATCATCAAATGACTTCTTCCGCTCTGGGTGGAGCGGAAGGGCGTGTCAGACTCTTACTGACTAAAACCCATCCATGTTCCTCCTGAAGCCCTTTGCATTAAATTCCGCAACCCTGGCAGTCTGAATACCAGTTTGTTACATGGAGCCTATCTGAGTTCCACCACCTCCATTACTTACTAACATGATGAAGCCCTGGCTGGGGGTCTTAAATTCATTTGAGGCCACCACAGGATACTCCGTTAAGCAGGAACCAGCCTTAGTGTGCTGAACTGTGAGTGGTCATCGTCAAAAAAATAACATATTCATAAAACCAGTAATACAAATCACAACGGTAGGCGCTTGATAAATGTGCAATAATGGTCATTGACCCATATACATTCATTGACTTTCTTAATATCAAAAACAGAAATAATGACAGAAAGCTGTCCTGAATCAACTTCTATTGTGATCCTATATGTTCTACAGTAATGAAAAACAGTTCATAATTTATTATTTAAGTATCTACGAAGGGATATTAGGGAAAGGTCAATGTACTTTATTGTAAGATTATCTGGTGCCTGACATTATCAATATATATAAAATCTGTTACTGACAGACAATGCACAGCCGAAACTACTGGTTGTAGAAAGCTAAGATTTGGCATGTAGGTTCCTTGGGGAGTGTAGCAGAGTACTAAGAGAGGATTTCCCGAAATTTCTACGGGAACAGGAACAAACGATATGTGCGTACGAAGTTGCGGGCAAAAGCTATTTCATATTAGCAGTGGTCTGGTCTGTCTCAGACATCAATGATTGATGAATAATATTTGACATTTTGCATGTAATAGATATTTGCACACCTGTTGAGGTCGAATAAGGCATTAAGAACTTAGTTTTACTTTATAGCCAAGACCACCAGCAGCACACCTGGAGCTTGACATTCACCATATGGTCCTTCGAGCCGGATCATATGGTGAATATCAAGCTCCAGGTGTGCTGCTGGTGGTCTTGGCTATAAAGTAAAACTACTTCGATGCTTGAAAATACTGTATTGATAGGTAGATATATGCTGGTTATAAGATGACCGATATGTGCGCACGTCAAAGGCGGCAGTCCGACGACGTTGACCGCGGTGGGGCGCACACGGCCATGTCAGGAACAGAACTTTTGTTGTTTGTTGTTGTATTTAAATGTCTTCTTAGGCACGGAAGCATCTCGTTATGTTAAGCTGAGGGCCTAGCACGAATGTTTTGACGTTTAATAACGTTAGAGTATCGTTAACGTAAGTGAATTTTGAATACTTACAAAAAAAACTGGCCAAGTGCAAGTTGAACTTCACACGAAGGATTCCGTAACATAAGCCGAAAAAAACATGTTTCTTGTGTGGAGCCTTTTATTTTTTAAATCGGTTTGTAAATGACGGGAGTTATGTGATAAAAAACAAACAAAAAATACAACCATATTGAGAACCTCGTCCTTTTTTGAAGTCCGTTAAAAATAAATATTAAAATTACAGGAGCATACGGCACAGTCTACAAAGCTCGTGACCTCCACAACGGAGGCAACATAGTTGCTATGAAGAAGGTGAAGGTAGCTCTCACAGAGGATGGGATCCCGCTGTCTACATTGAGGGAAATAGCCCTGCTGAGGCAGTTAGAAGCTTATAGACATCCTAATATTGTCAGGTGATTAATTTACACATGTCTTTTTATTTATTTATACTTTATGTACATTATAGGAAGTGGCGAAAGTTTGTGAGTATGTGTGTATGTTTGAAACTTCTTCACGCCCAAACAGCTGGACCAATTTTTATAAAATTTGGTATGCAGGAAGCTGTCACCCTGGATTAACACATCGGCTACTTTATTTATGTTTTTTTTTTTTTTTAACCCAGGCAATTAAAGCAATTTATCTCACAAACATATTCTCTTTCCAGACTCCTAGACGTCTGCCACGGCGGTCAATCCCTGGAGAGAGACCAGCAACTCGTACTGTTCCTAGTGTTCGAGCATGTCGACCAGGACCTGGAGTCCTTCCTAAAGAGATCGCTGTCACCTTTATCACAGAATACTATTCGGGTAAGTTTCTTTTTTTTTGAGGAGCTCGTGGCTAAAGAATATCAGCCGCACGGGTCGATCAAGGTTAAGCAACGCTTGCCAAGGTTGGTCTGTGGATGGGTGACCATCTTAACATACCGAGTTTCCGCCGTGCCTCGGAAAGCACGTTAAGCCGTTGGTCCCGGCTGTCATTTGTAGATCTTTGGCAGTCGTTACGGCTTGTTCGAAGCCAGTAAATCTGACACCAGTCTTGCCAAGAAATACCGTATCACCCAGTTGCGGGGTTGTGGAGGTCTGGTAGGCAGCCGCTCCACGTAAAATACTGGTATTCAGCTGAATCCGGTTTGACTGGTAGCCGACCCCAATATAGTTGGGAGAAGGCTAGGCAGATGATGACTATTCGGGTAAGTTTTTTAAAATTCGATGGAGATCAAAATAGTCTTCAAATTTAATCATATTTTTTATTACGGCTCGAGTCTTGTTTGATCACAAACTCAACTGATGCTAAGCGAAGGTGTGGTCGACGAGGGAGCTCACTTGCTGACATGAGGCATAGCAGGAGCAGTTGATGGTGTGTCATGCTCACTCCAATGTCTCGCTGATGGTGGCGCGTGTATCGGATCATACAGTTCCCTTCAAAATGGTTGAGCTGAATGGTGCTGATGCACGCGTCATGTTCGTGAATGCCGTCAGTGGAGACTGGTCATCCCTTAGATGCCACTGCCTCATTTTAATATTTCATACTATATATATTTTAATATCCTATAAATTGTTTTTTTCTTTCTTTACATTGTTCTCATATATAGAAGCAACAAGGTTAATGTAACCAGGATTTTTGTAAACATAAAATGATTTAAAAGAGTGTCCGTGGAGCTTCTTGCACGTTCTTCTCCATAGAGATCTACGCTTTGGAACGTGCAAATAGCTTCATGTTTTTGGCGGACTGACTCTGACGATTCAAAAGTACCTGATAATGGTTTATTTGAAATAAATGCTTTGATTTTGACTTTGACTTGCCTAGAAATACCCGATTCACTTTTGACTTAAGACCCCCAGGTTGTAGCTATCAGGAAACACAGACTCCGACAGGTAATTCCACTTCTTAGCTGTACGCGCAATGAAAATATTCATCCGACCAGACGGGTGTTATGTCTGGTGGCAAAGTTTGATATTTGGGGTGTTGTATATGTCACCGGAAAATTGCCGACTCTGTAAGATTGTAATAAATCTTTATTAGTTTATTTTCTCGATATATTATGAAATAATCAATTTGTATACAATAAATCCCATCCAAATTCAATAGTTTCGAATATATCCGTGTCTTATTATGCAAAAATAGTTTACAATTTCACGCGATATTTTACAATCTTACGGCGCTTGCAATTGTCCGGTGACATATATTTCAAATCGCACGGAAAACTTTGATACCGCGATGCAGGATTTTGTGACGTCAGGTCTTTACTTCGTATCTGCCGGTACCTATAGATGTCGCTGCAAGATTGGCAGCCGTTCTCGACATTTTCGGAAAAGGCTCGCATATGACGAGGGTATTTTAAATAATTAAAAAATAATTAATCTATTTAGTCCGTCCGTTAGATTTCCAAAAAAATTTGGACACGTAATTTTTGCCATTTTAAAAAGAGCATTTCCTTTCGCAATGACAATATTTGTAGACATAATATACGAAGGTATATTTATGTATGATTAAAAATGTAGCATTGTAAAATTTGTGCACTGGATTCTACCCTCTATGGTGATCTCTCTCTACCTCTCAAAGGTTTGCTGGTAGAAAACTCATTTTTGAGTTAAGCTCGCCTTTGTACATGAACTATTTAAATCACTGTGAATTAATATAAGCTGTTATGGTGTACAATAAAGAATTAAAGAAAAAATGTGGAAAAAAAAAGAAGGCTGGTGACGTAACATTTTAGTAAAAATTGTACTGTCGTAGTGACGTCACGCGAGTTTCCAACGCACCGTATCGTCTTTCATATTGTTTAGGGACAATTTTTTTTTTTAGTAAAATACTATTTTTCCTGTGTTTTCAGAGCATGTCCTTCGACATACTATCAGGCATCGACTTCCTACACTCGCACCGCATAGTGCACCGCGACCTCAAGCCTCACAACCTGCTGGTGACATGCAGCGGACGCGTGAAGCTAGCCGACTTTGGGCTGGCCAAGACTTACGACACCGACATGAAGCTCACTAGTGTGGTGAGTGTGCTTCGAAGTTAAGCTACTGCAACCGAGATTGGTGGGTGTATAGAGGGTTGCGGAACAGGGTGTAAAGTCCCGCTAACCTCCGTCGAAAAGGGGGGATCTTCCGACCGTACGGTTGTTGTGTCCGGTGGTGTATCGAGAAAGGCGTGGCAGGCATAAAGGCATAGGCTTACCTTTTCATCCCGCATGATCGTTTTTCGTGCCCGTATCTACTAGATCCGCAAACCTCCATCGAAAAGAGGGGATCTTCCGACCAGATGGTTATTGCGTCTGGTGGGCAACTGACCGATAGTTGAAATTTGGACTGTTGTATTTGTTCAAACCGCACGGAAAACGTATAGAAATATGCGGAACAGAGAGTAAAGTCCCGCAAACCTCCATTGAAATGAGAGGATCCTCCGACCAGATGGCTATTGTGTCTGGTGGTCAACTGCCTGACAGTTGATATTCGGACTGTTGTATATGTTCAAATCGCACGGAGAACTTTTCTCGCGCGATTCAGGATTTCGTTGGTAGTTCGTCGCTGGCGGGATAGATGGTGTTGCGGTTCTTTTTGTTGCCGTACAATTTCGCTTCGTTAGTTTTTCTTGTGGTGGCATTGATGCGCTACAGGTGGATGGTGGATGGGTGTCCTTCGAGGTTAAGCAATTGCAGCCGAGGTCAGTGCGTGGACGGTGGATGGGTGTCCTTCGACATAGTATCCTTCATCGACTTCCTACACTCGCACCGCATAGTGCACCGCGACCTCAAGCCTCACAACCTGCTGGTGACATGCAGCGGACGCGTGAAGCTCGCCGACTTCGGGCTGGCCAAGACTTACGACACCGATATGAAGCTTACTAGTGTGGTGAGTGTGCTTCGAGGTTAAGCTACTGCAGCCGTGGTTGGTGGGTGGATAGAGGGTTGTGGAACAGGGTGTAAAGTCCCGCTAACCTCCATCGAAAAGTGGGGATCTTCCGAGCAGACAATTGTGGTGTCTGGTGGGCAACTGCTCGCTAGTTGATATTCGGACTGTTGTATATGTTCAAATCGCACGGAGAACTTTGCTTGCGCGATGCAGTATTTCGTTGGTAGTTCGTCGCTGACAGGATAGATGGCGTTGCGGTTCTTTTTGTTGCCGTTCAAATTTCTAAAAATTTTCTTGTGGTGGCATATGATGGACGGGTGTCCTTCGAGGTTAAGCTACTGCAGCTGAGGTCGGTGCGTGGATGGTGGATGGGTGTCCTTCGACATAGTGCACTTATGATACCGATATGAAGGTTACTGGTGTGGTGAGACTGACTTTTTAATTGTTTTTAGCTTCGCTTTGTGGGCTATACCACAGAAACAGGTTAATATATCCGGGATAAGAATAGCTTTCTTTCCGTGAAAAATTCAACCGACTTCCAAATAAAAACGGTCGGTGTTTTTGGTTGTTTCTCCGCGATTTAACACCGACTTCCGACATTAAAGTTATTTTATACTTTCGATTTTTTTTTTTTGGAAGACGGTTGTATTTTTTTTTTTTTTCACTTTTTTAACAGCTTCAAATAAAACCCTAATTCAAATTATATTTCTTCACTTTCCAGGTAGTAACCCTGTGGTACCGACCGCCAGAAGTCCTCCTCGGCACGTCGTACAACACCGCCGTAGACGTGTGGTCTGCGGGCTGCGTGCTGGCACAGCTACACACCAGGAAGCCTCTGCTGCCCGGAGCGTCAGACTCTGACCAACTGCACGAGATATTCAGGTAAGAAATAGTTACAGCGAGAAGAGAATATTGTTAGGACGATAGCGAAAGCAGTGATCGGATAATCGGGCGCTAATATACCTTAACTTCACTTTTATCCCCACGAACTTGGCCTTTGATCACATTTTTATTTTTTGGGGATTCACTTTACTCAAAGTTCTTGGACTTGGACTTGCACACGAAGGGTTCCGTACCGTAAGCCGAAAAAAAAATGATTGGGGGGCCCCCTTTTATTTTTAATTTTATATCATTTTTATTATTTATGTTATAGCGGCAACAGAAATACATAATCTGTGAAAATTTTAACTGTCTAGCTGTCACGGTTCATGAGATACAGCCTGGTGACAGACAGACGGACAGTGGAGTCTTAGTAGTATAGTCCTGTTTTTACCCTTTGGGCACGGAACCCTAAAAAATCTAGTTAGCGGTAGTAACCATTCCCATAACATTTTTTTTTTCAATTATTGTCCAACGGCTAAGCATAGTTCTCCCCCATAGTCTTCCAACAATCTTTGTATTTTACCTTCTCCATACAATCCGTCAATAACTAGTAGGAATCGTTACGCCAGCGTTTCTTAGGCCTGCCTCGGTTACGACGCCCGTGCTCAGGCACTCACAGGATCCTGGCCAACCTGTCTTGATGTATCCTGTAAGTTTGACCCGCTCAGCCTTGTATTCCGTTTATTAATTTTTCAAACTAATTTCTTACATTTTTAAATATTTCTAAAAAAACCGGCCAAGTGTGAGTCGGACTCTAACACGAAGTGTTCCGTACCATAAACCAAAAAAAAAACACGTTTCTTCTATGAGAGCCCGTTTAATTTTTAAGTTAATTAAATTTTCACTATTTGTTGTTATAGCGGCAACAGAAATACATCATCTGTGAAAATTTCAACTGTCTAGCTATCACGGTTCATGAGATACAGCCAGGTGACATACAGACAGACGCGTAGTAGAGTCTTAGTAATAGGGTCCCGTTTTACCCTTTGGGTTACGTAACCCTAAAAATATAAATAAAACAAAACATTTTAAAATATAAAAAAATAGTGGCCCACCGGTCACGGAAACAAGGTCCAAAGCTACCGGCGGTCAGGGCTCCAGAGAGAGGAACCTCCTAACAATGCGAGCCGTGTCCAGAAGTACTGCTTTCTGAATCAGGCCCTTGATCCAGCTGTCTAACGAGAGCCTCCTGAGGTGTTGGTCGAGGCTCGTGGCTATTAAGCCGTTGGCTGACACGACTATCGGTACAATGATTGCCGAGTTCACATCCCACATGTCGACAACGTCGCGAGCCAAGTCAAGATTTTTGATTTGTTAATCTTTCGGCTTTCACGAGGTTCTCGTTCCAGCCCCAAACTTTTTTGATTATTATGTGCTAAAAAATATTCTTTCGTTTTTCAGACTAATAGGCCGACCATCGCGCCAAGAATGGCCAGAGAACGTCTCCATAATGCTGGACAGCTTCCCTGAGTACCAGGCCCAAGACCTGGGAGAAATCATACCCAGGATACACCCACATGCACTAGAACTTATCAAGGTAATCAAATCATTGATCACAAGAAAATGGTAAAAAATAATAAAAAAAAACGCATTAGATATTTACTAGAAAAAAAAAACCGGCCAAGTGCGAGTCGGACTATGATATGGATTGACAGCTCACCTCGTGATCACTTCACCCAAGCTTTCACTTCGACATGTTTACAGAATCGACCGGCTGGTATGTATGCCTATTATATATAGGTACACATATATACACGGCTTACAACATATGTACACAATATTAATGCTTACAGTCTAAAATAAAATAATAGTGTGTACTGTTACGCGCCAGAATTAATGTCGGGTACATTAAGTTACTACTAGCGCCATCTAGTATCGAGTAGCAGAACTAGTAGAGTCAAGTACCTTCTATACATTTATTTGCCAGAACATTCTACACTTCTCGATATCTGGTCAGTCGGCAGCGGTAGTTACGAGTACATTCCAGATGTTTCGAGAATAGAAGTTTCTAGAACTAACTGTCCTATATAAGGAGCACGTAGTCCGCGACCGGGAGAGTATTGGATTAGCGATACAAGCGAATACTTCGGAAGCGATCTTCAAGTGCGAATAAAGTGATCAGTGGTGAAGTTGTGTTTTATAATTAGTGAGTTTAAAGTTGTAATTAGTGTTAGTAAATTAAGTGTCATTTTGGTTATTTAATCGGCTGCTTTTATTGTCACGAACCCCAAGCTCGTAACAGTACTATATAAAGAAAAAAATAAAATAATAATGGACACAAAAATTATAACAACAATTAAAAGAAATACAATTTTATAAAAAAACTAGCGGACGTCACGCGGTTTCACCCGCGTAGTTCCCGTTCCCGTGGGAGTATGGGGATAAAATATAGCCTATGTTACTCGCTGATAATGTAGCTATCCATTGCTGAAAGAATTTTTCAAATCGGTCCTGTAGTTTTTAAGTTTATTTGTTACATACAAAGATACAAATCTTTCCTCTTTATAATATTAGTATAGGTAGTGTAACACCAGCGGACTCACGCTAGTGTACTTTTGATAATATTATAAAATGAAAATATATTTTAGATTTAAACTTTCATAGTATATTTTACGTCAGCCGCAGTCCCATATAAAAACAAAACATATTTTTATATTCCTATTTCAAATCCTTTTACTTTTCGCCAGACGCTTCCAAAGGGCTACCTTGTCTGCCAGAGACCTGGAGCCAAGGATATCCTCTTCACAATAGATTGGTAATCTTCATGTTTTTCCATTTTCAGGGAATGCTGATCTTCGATCCTGCGAAACGTCTGACTGCCTTAGATTGCCTGGAACACCCGTACTTCACAGACGAGCCTCTAACATAAGCCCACAGCCCACTGCTGGGCTAAGCTAGGCTAACCCACCTATATAACGTATCTATAGATATTGCAACCCACGATCTTGCGTCCAGAGATCCTTTAAAAGTTAAGTCAAAGGACGAAAAATAATAAATATTGACGCTTTATCGTGAAATGCAAAATAAACAACGGGTTGCACTCCGGGAGTGCCGGCAGAAGTGAAAACTTGAACATTAACGTTGTGCATTTTTGATATTTTGGAATGGTTAGGGAATAATTTCGCACGAATTGCATATGCATGCATTGAAGCAAAGAGAGGGGGATATTACTTACTCTCCTACACCGCGCCGGCGGTCTACTCTCCCTCCGTCTTACGAATTTTCGATCAGGTCACGTGTCCTGACGCAAGTTTCACATTTTTTACCCATCCCAAAAAGTGCACAACGCCCCTAAAGAAGTTTTCACTTCAAAAAATATTTACGCCTGCACACTGTAATGTTATTAATAGGTCTATGTGTATGTAACTCGGGCTGGTTTATGCAACTCCACGGTTACGCGCGTATTTTGCATGCAGGTGGGTCGTTCGACCCATCCCATGTTACTGTCACCGGCAAATAGCAAACTCCTTAAGATTATAAAATAACTTGAGAGATTGTAAACTCTCAATAAATTGTCATTGTGAGCTTCTGTTCTGCGAGCAATGTGCCCTGCCCACTGCCACTTCAGTTTGGCGATCCTTTGGGCTACGCCAATAACCTTGGTTCTCTTGCGGATATCGTCATTCCTGATTCAATCTTTCAAGGAAACTCCGAGCATTGCCCTCTCCATTGCTCTTTGGCTGACGTTCATTCGCGTCGAGGGTCACAAGTATAGAGGTATGCTGAACAGAGGGTAAAGTCCCGCACACCTCCACTGGAGAAGAAGGATCCTCCGACCAGACGGTTGTTGTGTCTGGTGGGCAACTGCCCGATAGTTGATATTCGGACTGTTGTATATGTTCAAATTGCACGGATAACTTTGCTTGCGCGATGCAGGAGTCATAGACGGCGTTGCGGTTCTTTTTGTTGCCGTACAAGCCTTCTGATGAGGCCCATTGTGAGCTACCACGTTTCAGTTCCATAAGTCATCACTGGTCGTAGACTTTCGTCTTGAGACACTGTGGTATGTGAGACGAGAAGATACCACGCAGCTTCCCGAACGCCGCCCAGCCCAGTCGTATTCGACGGTTGACCTCTTTCTCGTAACGTTACAGTGTGCAGGCGTAAATATACATTAAGTTTGATACAGTAAGGCTGCGTTTCCACCAGATCAAGCGAACGAAGAGAAAAAAGAGTTTGGAACCTATAGAATTGCTTCATTGACCTAGCCTCGCTCAGCTCAAGAAGAGATAGACATTTAAAATATACATCGATGTTTCTAAAACATTGATTGTTTTCGCAATGACGATATTTAGGCCTTAAAGACAACTAGGTAAGTACAAAGAAAATTATGTATTAAAATTCACAATCACACAGCTTTATTTTTCTTTAAATATTCCAATTATTATTTGTCAATGCTATGTAAAAACAATGCCTAATATTTTTCCCTTCGATCGGTTTCATTGCTCAGTCAAAACTAGCCTTGCCTGTGAAAACAGTATCTGAAGGAACAGATGTGCCAGACATTGTTAAATACTTAAAAGCTATTTTGTATAGCTTCGGGAATTAATCCCTCCAGATATCTGATGGATTTTCGTTCAGTACAGTCAACAAATAAGTAACTTGAACTTGAACTATTCAAGTTCAAGTTGTTTATTTCTTAACAAAAATACATTTGTGTCGAAATATTTACACAGCAGGTACACAAAAAAAAAGCAACATAATTCAATCAAAAAAAAAAAAAAAACTTGCTTTATATTTAAACAGAACAAAATCCCTAGCAATATTCCAAAAAAAAAAAAATACATTTAATGTCAAAATATGAAATATATAAAGCAACATTTATAACAAAGTCAAAGAGCATTAGGTACACATTTAATTTAAGTTTAATCTAATGCTAGTTTTAAGATTTTTGGCATTATAAAATTCGTCAATGCTGTAATAAGCTTTATTGACTAACAAAGCCCTGAGTTTATTTTTAAACATGTTCACATTCTGAATATTCTTTAATTCTGCTGGTAATCTGTTAAACAGATTGACAGACTGCACGCGTGACGAGTGTTTGACAACATTAATCTTTGCCTGCAGAATAGTAGGAAGATCTTTTCTGCGAGTATCTACTCTTTTTTTTCTTTCATCGTCTGTTTCAAATGCGTTTAAGTTTTTATTTAAATGAGTAAGTAGGACTAAAATATAAAGGCATGGCACCGTCAAAATTCTAAGTTTTACAAAACACTCCCTACATGATTCCATCTGGTTTAAGCGAAGCATGGTTCTTAATGCTCGCTTTTGCATTGTAAAGGCTGCCTTAATATTATATTTATAGCTGTTTCCCCAAAATTGAATGCTGTATCTAAGTTTAGATTCAACTAGAGCAAAATAGACGGTACGAAGTTGGGCAACAGACAAAAAATCCCTCAGAGTTCTGATAGCGTAACACGCACTACTTATTGTATTCGTAATTGAATCTAGTTCTGGCTTCCAATTAAGTAAAGNGTGGGAATCGAACCCACGACCTCCGGTTTAGCAGTCAGGGTCACTAACCACTCGACCAACAGGCCAGTCTATTGGTTCTTAGCAAACATTTCCGTCGCTACACATGCTCGCACATCTCTGGTGATTACGCAGCCTTGTGTTGGCACTTCGCGTCACTTGTACAATACAAAATATACCTTATACAACTCGGAATAAGGTTAGTTTAGTATTGCATAAGTGACGCGAATATTTGTGGCCTACTATGTGGCCCGTGCCTTACTGTTTTTGGTCGCTATTTCTATATTGTGTTGTTGTTTTTAATTTGATGATAAAAGATGAAGTTGAAATGGACTGGCTAAAATCTTGTTTGAGACGAATTTAATCAGTTGTTTAAGTACAATCAAATAAAACTACAGCCAAGTGCGAGTCGGCCTCTCACACAAAGGGTTCCTTACCATAAACCGAAAAAAACAGGCCCCCCTTTAACCTTTTGAACGCCAGAGCATAAACGCATCGGCGTGCCCCCGACGCCGAGCCACAAAATCACCGTACTTTTTGTCACATATTTGTGACGTTTGGCGTACAGGGCACGCGCTTCCTTGTCATGTATACGTGACAATGGCGTTCAAAAGGTTAATTTATATTATGTATTGTTACAGCGGCAATAAAAATACACACTATGAAAATTTCAACTGTCTCCCTATTACGGTCGGCTTCCAGTCAAACCGGATTCAGCTAAATACCAGTATTTTACATGGAGCGGCTGCCTACCAGACCTCCACAACCCATTAACTGGGTAACACGGTAGTTCTTGGCAAGACTGGTGTCTGATTTTCTGGCTTCTGACTATTCGTACTACAAATGATGACAGCCGGGACCAACGGTATGTTAAGATGGTCACCCATCCTCAGACCAACCTCGGCAAGCGTTGCTTAACCACGAGCAAACAATTTAGCCGCGAGCTCCACCACACAAAAACGTTATAACCATTACATACCTAAAATACTGATACGCAGATTCTTAATCAAAATTTTCTTTGCATTAAGCATTTAGAATCTCTTAAACAGTATTTTAACTAAGTAATGTTTAAAATGTTAAGATGGCTCCCTTACAAAATGATTCAAAATGGCACCAAGAATTCAGTGTTCCAGCAGTAAGTCTAGGAAGCACCTAAATTAAAGCTTAAATAAAAAAGAGTAAAAAAAACCGGGCAAGTGCGAGTCGGACTCTTACACGAAGGGTTCACTACCATAAACCGAAAAAACACGTTTCTTGTATGGAAGCTCCCTTTAATTTTGATTATTTTTGGTATAGGGGCAATAGATATACACTCTGTGAAAATTTCAACTGCCTACTTATTATCTGGTTCTTGAGATATAGCCCGCTGACAGACACACGGACGGAAAATAAAATAAACTAAAATCCGGCTGTTTGTGAAAATGAGAAGAGTAGTTTTATGAAAGGATCTTAGGCAATAAATATAATAATCTTTACTGTTCAGAAATACAAAACATAAAATCAGATAAGTCGCTGGTCCCCACACCAGGATTCCCTGTGTGGAATTATTATGCGAAGAGTTTATGAATAAAATAAAATAATATAGTAGATTCTCGAACAGTGTTGAGCTATTTATTTGCCTTAAGAAAACATAATAAGATCGATACGTCCAGTTGACGTAGCATACGTCCGGTAGACGTAGATTACGTCGAACAGACGTGAGATACGTGACGTATCATACGTCAACATGTATTTCAGCCATTTTGAATCATTTTATAGCGGACCATCATTCAAGGTGCATTTGACAATAAAATAGTATAAGTTTAGTAATGAAATGGTTCTCAATTTCTCATAATAATAATAATTAAGTATTTTTAGATGATTTTTTTACTATTAAGTATTATTAGAATTGAAATGTAAGAAGTACATATTTTTGTAACATTTTGTCGCCAAATAAAATTGATTTTTGAATCTATTGTTTTTTTTTCGAGTTTCAGTTTATTGTAAATCTTTTAGAGGGTGAAAAAACGCATGCAATGCAATATGAAAAAAAAAATGTTTACTAGAAATATTCGTATAACTGAAAACAGGCGTTTAATATTGTTAATAAATAGATATTGTTTTTTTATAGAGTTGCCACGAATAGTTGTTATAGCGAATGGTTGAATACTGATTAAACACCATTCCCTATGGCGAATAGTCGATACTCGCCATTATTACTCGACAAAAAAAAGGAATATTAAAATAGTTTATTTATTCTCACATAATACTATGACACTTGTAGTAGTCTCTTGAACTTACTGCCCCTTTTGGACTTTAAACCACTTCTTCCCGGCTAAAACACTAATTGGTGACGGGCGGGCGTTTTGGGGGACTGTCTTTATGTAGAACTTTGACGTTCAAAAAATGCTGGCACTCAGCCTAATTTGAATAAATGTCTTATGATTTTGAAACACTAAATTATTAATTAAAAGAAGAAGAAAGAAAGACAAAGAGTTTATTTGCTACAAGCATGACGCATACCAAAAAATAAAATAAAGAAACATTACAAAATTTATGCAAGTTGGGAAGGTATGCGTCACATTCGCGCAAAACTGCCATCGCTCAGCATAATAAGAAGAATAAGAACCAGTGCGGCACCGCGCTGGCAGGACCAAACATGCTGCTGCGTCCAGCAACACCTACGACGCAGCTGTACGTGTCCCGGCTACATCACTCCACGAAGGTTGAGGAGATCGTGGAGTACTTGAGAGTGAAGACCAACTGCACTTTGAGGGTCGAGAAGTTGGAGTCGCGTCACAACACAAACTTCAAGTCGTTAGTGGTGCGGGTTCCAACTCATCAGCTCGAGGTATTCCTCAAAGAAGAGTTTTGGCCGAAGGGTGTCGTGTATCGACTTTTCCGCGGCCAGCTGCGCGACACCAGTCAGCGAAACACGACGCCGTCATTTCGTGTGCAATAGTTAAATAAGTTATATTAATATGTATTAGTTTATTATTGTTTTAAGATTATTTTGTGTAATATGTCTATGGGCCTCAGCAGCCTGATAATAAAATGATTATTATATTATTTAATATTATTATAATGCTGGGACTCGTGTGTGACAGAGCCACAGCGCTGGTTTTCAGCGACAACCGGCGTTGACAGAATGACGTCGATCGGGATAGCATGAAAAGTAACTAAAACGAAATAAATAAACAAGAAAATAAATAAAAAGGGAATATGCATGAAAAAACTTATTTATTATTTAAACAGTTTATCTAGAAATATACAAAAATATAATAAAATAACTAACAGTGAAAATAGAATCGAAATTGACCGAAAAACAAACGAGATAAAACTATTTCGAATTAATATATCTGTCCCTCTCGCGAAAACGCTGTTTCCTATGGCAGCTGTATAGGCGACATAGTATTTGACGTCACAGTTGGTATCGGACTTCTCTTTCCAATTGTCAACTTTGAAGCTTAATAACTTCATCGCTGATGAAGGTACTTATTTAAAAAAATATTTCATATTTTTTTTACTAGAGATAATAAGTATTTTATTTTGCAAATAAAAAAAATTGCACGCATATTCCCTATTATGGGTGAAAAAGCCTAAATTCAAAATGGCAATTGTTGACAAAATATTTAATTATTTTGAATTCTATAGTTATTCTGTTCATTAAAAGTTTATTTTTATTTAGATACTTAACTATTCGCCGAATGTCGAACAAGACACGATTATTCGGTATTCGACGAGTAACAAAAAAATGTCGAGTAATGCCGGATACTGAATAAAATTACAAGTATTCGCGGCATCTCTAGTTTATTTGCCATCTTGGGTTATAATCAGTGATCGGATAATCGGGCGCTAATATTCTTAAACTTCACTTTTATTCTAACGAAAGTGTAATACGGACAAGCTTTTCAGAATCCCAGATCCCGGAATCGTTCGAAATTCCTGAGATTGCTTACAAAACATAGTTAGAACTCGTTGTGAACTTTTAATTTACAATGAAAGTTTTTATGAGAACAGGTTTACCAGCAGCCTTGACTACTTCGGGAATTGAAACAATTGTAATTTTATGTGTAGCTCCATTTATTGTTTAATCCCGGGAACACGGGATTACTTATTTATTCAGAAAGGAATGTCCATATTATTCTTTCACGGGAAGAAGTTTAGGTTTATAAGCGTCCGATTATCCGATCACTGGTTATAATTTAATCCCCTGAAACATTTTCAATGAATTAATGTATCCTGCTGTATAAATACTAACACTTCGATAACATTCACACAGAACGACTGAATTGCGGTAGTTGTTCTGGAGTCAGACTCCTGAACAACTATCAACTGTGTTTCTCCAATTGAGATTAGCTCTAAAATAATGGTTTGTGAAATAAAACAAAAGACATAAAATTATAATTTTATTATACAAGTGTATAAAAATCAGTCTCTTAACTCTAGAGAATATTTAAATTCGTTTATAATAAAACAATTCTAATTACATATATTCACGCTTACAAATGTCAGTCAAGCAATGTGACAGAAACGAGTTATTTATTAAATACTAGCGGACGTCACGCGGTTTCACCCGCGTAGTTCCCGTTCCCGTGGGAGTACGGGGATAAAATATAGCCTATGTTACTCGCTGATAATGTAGCTATCCATTGCTGAAAGAATTTTTCAAATCGGTCCAGTCGTTTTTAAGTTTATTCGATACATACAATAATACAAATCTTTCCTCTTTATAATATTAGTATAGGTAGTGTATAGATATCCGCCTCGGTTTTACATGGCAAAAATTATATACACAATCCTTCCACTTCTATCGCTCTTTCTATTTGTGAAAACCGTAAAAAAATCGTTGCGTTGTTGAGATGTAAGCGGAAAAACAGACAAATATTTTGAACTTTTGAAAATCATTTTGTCCATATTTAGGCTGCCTGTCCATAGTCGCGGAGCGAAGCAGCGGAGCGGAGCTGCGGACTGTGTCTGTCCATTGATGCGGACCGACGTAGTGCGGAGCGAAGTTGCGGACTGTGCGGAGCTCATGCGACAAGTATTTTGTGCGGGCGGCTAGTTTTTCCTCACCCCCGCTTCGCTGCCTCGCTCCGCTTCCCGGTTTTGTACGAGGTTTTAAACTAGTTCGCAAATCCCTGTCCACTGAAGCGTAGCGGAGACTATGCAATTCTATTCGTTAATATTGGCACTCCAGTGGATAGCCTTAAATTTTAAATAATTCCAATCGTCATGTTTATGATTCCGGGATTTTACATGAGGTATTATCAACTCTATGTTACTTACTTCCACGAACATTAGGTAAATATAGTCTACCTATTCCGATCTCTGCTTATAACTTTCTAGCTTACTAGAAGAAATGTTAAATTACTTGGAAGACCAAATAAATAACACTTAAAAATTTCGGAACGAACATTTTAAAATTATAAAATTAAATACTTTTGAGACCCTTGCGATGAGCATGAGCCCTTTCATTTGAATTTCAGTTTCTAATTTTCCCTCAAGAGACCTCACAATCAATGTTATTTACATAACGCGCCCGTGTTTTGGCCACAGAAGTTCATTTCTACCAAATATTAACTGAATCGGTCCAGTAGTTTCGGGGCAAATTGACTGTGACATACGGACCGTTTTTATACACTGCTCTGAACATTTATGAATCGCTTTTCACTTTTTCGGCGCTCGCCGCTCTTCCAGTAGTACGTCACGTCTAGTGAGTTACTATTGCTTCTCACGCTTTCGAGTTTATGAATATTTGTTTTAATTATTTGAAAACAAAAACATTTTTATTTTTTAAGTTTAACTTTATGTTTCGATAGTACTACTGATGGCTAATCGTTCTGCCGCGGGAAAACAACCATTATAATTTCATCGTGTATATAAGAAATAGAAGGTATTCCATATTTTCATTCGGATGTACGGAACCCTATAAAATCTGTCAAATAGTTAAACATCCTTTTACATCACAGTTAGTTTTGTAAAAGGTTGTTTAACTATTTATTAGTATTATTAGTATTTATTAGTACTATTTAGTAGTAGCTATGGTACCTATTTACATAAGCAATACTTAATCTTAATAATTAATTAAGCCGTTTAGCAACGTTTCTACTTAATCAGTTCCGGTGTTATTACAATATTCATCGTTATTCGAATAAACGTGAAAAAATAGGTAACAATGAAGTTAAAATACATTGCTGTAACATAAAACACATATATATATATATATATAGTGGTCCCGACAGACGTTGTCCTGTCCGAACGTTTGCTTTGTGTCTGACGAAAAATTATAGAAATCGATTGCAGCGCCACCTACCGGGTCCAATTGTGAATCTAAACCATTCTCGAATCCCCTTAAACACGCATAAAAATTTCATCAACATCGGTCCAGCCGTTTAGGAGGAGTTCAGTGACATACACACGTACACAAGAAATATACACGTGTATTAAGATATATATTTATATATATCTTAATACACTATTGATTGATACCTACCTATAACCAAACAAATTTTTGTGTCTGGAGGCTTATTTAGTTTGATTTGATATTGTTTTTATGCTTGAGTTTGTCTGTTTATGCTGGCATAATGGAGTGTGCTAGCTTACAAGTAGCGAATTATTAAGTTTTATGTTTTTACGTGTTACCTTTGTTGTATTGTTTTCTTTGTAAGAATACTGACTACTTACATACCTTTGTATAAATGATAGTTCTTATAACTCAACAGACAGATGTGTTGCTGGGGAGTTTGTTGCGCCACTTCTTCTTCCCAGCTAAAACACTAGGAAGTGGTGACGGGCGGGCGTTTTGGGGGACTGTCTTTATGTAGAACTTTGACGTTCAAAAAGTGCTGGCACTCAGCCTAATTTGAATAAATGACTTATGGTTTTGAAAATGAGCTAAAAAAAATCCTTAAAAGACCATCAGGCTCTACTCTCCATGGTTCATATATGACGTATTATGATCGTGAGAACTACGTGGGTCATATGTCGGGTTCATTCCATGATGTCTGACAGTTTGATAACTTTATGCGGCCTACCCAAATGTCCTTACTTTGGTATTGTTCTTCGAATCGTTGAGCTCCTTAAAGTTCTAAGTTTAAGCTACACGATAGCTGACAAATGCTTGCACTGTCTGGACAGGTCCACTCAAACCTGCGTGGTGCTTTCCTCAAAAGGCCACCTCAGTTAACCTACGTGGTTTTCAAAATGTTTTTGACCATTGTATGGACCTCAAAAGAGACTATGAGCTCTGAGTTTGTTTTGGTGTTTCTTCACAGGGTAGGCAGCTAGGAAACACCGGCCTCATCTAGATTATTTTACTATGACAAATAAAAATGTTTGTCGTGTAAAAGAGTTACTTGTAAGTGTAACCTATTTACAAAATAACTCTGATTGTTTGTTACGTTTTAACGCCTAAACCGCTGTTTCGGTGCCCATTGATATAGATTAGACCATAGAGAATGAAATAGGTTTTTTTCTGTCCTGGGACTACGTTCCCTTGAAATAATTACCGACGACCACGCGGGCAAAGCCGTCCTCATAAACTAGATTTAAGACATTCTTAAATATAAAAATCTCTGAAATGTTTGGCAAATGATTGGCATTTTTTCTTTATAGATAATTTTAGTACACATTTTGGAGATTTTTATGATTACGATTAAGTAAGTACAAGAATGTGTGAAGTATTTACAACAAAATAATTTATCAATTCATGTTAATCTCCTATGTTCCCATTTACAAAAAAAAAAAAAAAAACGCAAATTAGGTACATTTGAAAAAACCGGTACTATTTTCTACGCTTACGGCATTAAAATATAATTGGAAAATCTCTAATAACCATGAACCGAATAAAAAATAATCGATTCTCGCAGTAAAAACGGATCGAATTTTTAGTATGAACGATTGTGAGTTCTATACGGCCGTGCGCTGACTGGAGGCAAGACTATATTTGCAAAAGAGAGGACTGTCTTTCGATAGTAGTTTTAAATCCCCTAAATAATAATGATATGACCCAGCCTGTCCCTTGCTGTCCTCCCGAAATGACGCCGCTAAGCCGAGGTCCGTATCCCGCAGGGGATGCGGGGGGGGGGAGCGGTAATTTAAGATAATTAGCTAGTTTGTAAGCCCTGGCTGGGGGCCTTAAATTCATTTGAGGCCACCACAGGATAGTCCGGTTAAGCAGTACTGAACTGCAAGAGGTCCTCGTCAAAAAAAAAAATGTCTTTCGATGAAATCTATGATAACATGTTTCTAAGCAGGGGCGGGGTCTTGACTCTGCTGAGGGTAAATTTTAGCAAATTAAATTAAACTTTAAAACACCACACAAAATTGTATTTTGGCTAACGCATAACAAGCCTCCCTTGTTCTGTATGGTGTCGGACGTAAAAGAATAGCACCATCTCTTCACTTCCCGTGGGTGTCGTAAGAGGCGACTAAGGGACTCACCAGAGAATGGGCAGCAGCATTCAGCTACACAGCTACAATGCCATCGCCAACAGGCAGGCGCGGGCAGGGAGGCCTATGCTCAGCAGTGGAACGATATAGGCGAGATAGATAGACATCAAAATGAGTCCAATAGTTTTGACAGCCCGTAACAACTGTCAAAACTACTGGACCGATTTTCAGTAGTCAGAAAATCTTAAAATAAATTTATCTGGAAGGCGACCACAATCTAGTTTGGAATAAGGCAGATATCGACTTTCTGAGGTAACAAACAACTATTTACACAAACACTAAACGTACTAACAAAACTGTTTTGACTCTGGTCTGCGCCCAGCCTTAGACACTGTTGCAAATTGTTTTGATTGGCAACGTACCAATTGAGCATTGTCTTAGTTCGAACTGGCCTTATTCGGTGACTGCAATGAATTCAATATTAACTGATTGGCGGGCGACTTGGTCCAATTCAAGGCAATCTAGGAGGGTCCCTGGTTAAAACTGGGTTTGATTACCTCCTTGTGGGTGGCCTAAAAGACTTATTAATGCCTGGATTCATAACTTTTCTTCATCATCTGCCTAGCCTTTTCCCAACTGTATTGGGGTCGACTTCCAGTCAAACCGAATCCAGCTGGATACCAGTATTTTACGTGGAGCGGCTGCTTACCAGACCTCCACAACCTATTAACTGGGTAACACGGTACTTCTTGGCAAGACTGAGTCATATTTTCTGGTTTCTGACAATCCGTAACGACTGCCAAAGATCTACAAATGACAGCCGGGACCAACGGCTTAACGTGCATTCCGAGGCACGGAGGGAACTCGGTATGTTAAGATGGTCACCCATCCACTGACCAACCTTGGCAAGCGTTGCTTAACCTTGAAGATCGACCCGTGGAGCTGTTATTATTTAGCCACGAGCTCTCTTTTCTTAATGTTACAATATTTAATTATTGTGATAGCTGTCATTCTTTAAAAAAAAAAACACTAGGTACACTACATTATAATATAAACTCCCCCCGCCGCGTTTGTCTGTACGCGGTTAACTCAAAAACTGCTGAACGGATTTTCATACGATTTTCATCGATGGATGGAGTGATTCATGAGGAAGGTTTAGTTGCATTAATTATGGTTTGGGTAAATTGACGATGATTGTTGTAGATGTTTGAAAAAACCATGCCAATTGGTAACTTAAATAAGTTCTGCTACCCGTGCGTGACGTGGGCTGCGAGTACTTTCTATAATGAACCATCGAAATTTTTGACAATTATTTAGTCAATCGTTTTTGGACATAGAATACTACCATAAAATTCAGTGTCTTGTATTCTGAGCGTGATGTTTTAGTTTTGCACCCCACAGTCAATGAAATATGTGGAAATACGCAAAAACGGATATGCGATTTTGTTGAACATTTGGCTTCTGCATGTGTACAAAGTGTGAGTGACCGTATCAAGGGCAAGACCCGCATTCTTGAGCTAAACGACTCTCAACTACAATCATGAGACCAGTTTTAAACTACGTCGAAATTTGCATGTAAAAAAACAAAGAATCACGCCTGTACTCCCCAAAATGTGAGACAGAGGTGTAGGTACCTAAACTACATCCGTTTTGCCAGTTTTGTTGAAGTCCCATTTCCGACCTTAAGTTATTTTCTTAATGTCGGAAATCGGTTACTTCGTTTTGTGTCAATACGTCCTTTTTTCTTATGACGCCAGCATGCAGCAGTGTGATTCTGTAAACATCTCACCGTTTAAGCTTAGGCGAAGTGAACATGAAGTGAGCTGTCAATCCATACAAACAAGATGGAATGACAGTTCACTTCATACTTACTCCACGTACCTATGTGTACCCGGTGAGGTGTTGACATAATAGAACAGCTGTAGGGAGTGTGCTAGTAGTCGTTTATAAATGACGTCAAAATTAGCATAGAATAACACAAGATCACGTCTGTATACCCAAACTAAAAGCTTAGTCCAATTCAAGTGCAATAGGGGCGAGCCTATATTAATCGGTTTCAGGTCTAGACTCAGGATTGTTACTGATAAATTGCAGATGGAAAACCCAATAACACTAGCTGACGGGTTTGGATCTACTAACGTTTACGTTAACGGTAAAAAGGGTTAAACCTGAAAGGGGTTGGGTCCCCGATTATAATGCTACCACTCTTATTGCAAGGTAATGCATAGTTTTCGAGAAATTCCCAAAATATGTTTCTATCCTCAAATCAGATCAAAAGCCATAACGAAACGTTAAAATGGGCAATGACAACCAAATCTGTCACAATACAGTACGTTGTCAGCAGCCGGTCTGTTCTGTCGACATCTCACCGTGTACACTTATGGGTGGAGTGTATGACAAGTGAGCTGTCATTCCATCTTGTTTGTATGATTTGACAGCTCACATGTTGTTCACTTTGCTTAAGTTTTCTTCGAAATGTTTACAGAATCGCACTGCAGTAGTAAGTAAGAAATCTGTCAGTGTGAAGACTGATTTTTCAATAGTCAAATTAATGCTTTTTTAACAGATTTCGACTGAGATACGAATGAGAACGTTGCTTAAAAATTCGTAGAATTGCCCCTCAGATATACCCCAGTAATAAAAATGGATGTTTGGTAGCTTTTAGGTACTTAGAAAATAATGTCAAACTGCTATATTTATTCTTCCAATACTTACCATGTTTATTTGACTATTGAAAAATCAGCCTTTCTTTCTTTCAAGTCAAAATTCACACTTAACTATCGTCCTAGAAAACATAGGCTAAAAACTCAACACTTTCGAGTAAAATACAAACGAAAATAGTAAAGATTACAATAACAATAGTTAAACAATTGCCGCCAAAACACGCGTTTAGTTCGCGTGTTCCTTCAATTCATTGTCAATTTCACTGGCACGCACTATTCAACGTTCACGGTCTCACTTTTATTTTGTTTCGGCTTAAATTTAAATATCTTGTCGAGATTCAACGTGTTTTGATTGTAGACTGTATGGTCGGGAGTGTCTCCCCAGCTGATCGGTGTCATTCGATCTCTTACTTCACTAATAGGCTCTTGTATGTTAACCTCTACGGTAACACCTTCGGGGATGGAGTTTAAAGCTTCAGAATGCATGCTAGATGTGTTTTCTGGATTCGAATGGCCTTCCAAAGAAGCACAACGGTTCAAGAAGTTCATCATTCGTTCTTTGTAGAACTCTGAGCTTGTTTCTGTATTCTGTTTCGTCTTGTTCCCTTGATTTTTCAAATAAAATCCGTTGTCGGACTGCGCAAGGAATATCCTTTTTATTTTCTTGCTTGGATAGTGGTCTATTAAGTCAGGTTTTGGCGGTAAAAGCTTGCCGTTTCGCGGCATTTTTCGCGTGTCATTGCCTTTGATTTTTGTGACAACTGAGATGCAGTTTCCTCGTCTTTCGTTGTCCTCTTTATAAGTATTCTTCATGCCTTTATATGATATTTTCACGCTCAATATCGACCACAATAATTCTAGAAAAGCAGCAATTAGAATGTTAATAGAGAGAACTCGTTTTGTAAACAAATTCGGTGTTTGATCTTTCTCTACGGCCGTGTTTAGAGCAACAATCATATGAGATTCGTTCCTTATAATAACATCTGTGTGTTTTATCACAAAATAGTCTTTGAAAGGTACTTTGTCCTTGTAGAACTCGGTAATATCGCCCTCAGACGTAGTTATGAACCAGACAGCGATCATAATGAAGGATGTGAGAGAAACCAGCGATGAGAGGCAGGACATGACAAAGAGCCATGTGATGTTCTGGTCGATGTACCATCTGACCGAAGCTAGGATGCTCGCTATACCGGCTGCTAACCCAAATATAGTGATTAAAGCAGGCGCCAAAACCAATATATAACTACTATCATTTTTGTTTCCGTTAAGTTCCGTTGTTTCATTCGAATTCAACGGATTTCCGTTCCCACTCAAATTGGAATTCGATTCATTGTTCGAATTTATTAGAGTACTATTCTCATTTTCGAAATCATTGAAATACACGTTTGAAGGACCATTTTCGGTTAAATTTCCGCCATTTGGTAGAGTGGTATTGTTGACAGGGTGTAGATCGGAATTCGGGTTGACTAGCGCGAGGCAAGCGAGAAGGAAGGACGTTGCAGCCAATGCAATGTGTACCCACGCTAACCCAGACACTGTTGACGCAGAATAACGCCTCTCCGACGGATACAAGTTCCTCGTATCGGGTTTCGTTTTAACTTTAATTGTGTATACGTCTTCCATAATGGCTAAGCAATCATTGTTTACAACAATTTCGAAGTTTTCTTTCAACAATGGCCGTTTTACAGCACTCTTGACCACAAAACACACTTTAAACCACTGTTTATAGTAAAAACTTTGATTGTCACACCACAAACTCACTGAGAACAATTGTTTTTTGTAATTTTAACGTTGCATTTTTTGTTTTATGATTTTCGTTGCGCGCGACGTGACTGTCCCGTTCCGCGGTTGGTAGCGCACTGAAGTTGTCAACAGGCAACTATGGCGATACCAACTTTACGGACTCTGCCATCTTGAAAATTCGATAACATCAAATTAAAACCTTATCACATTCGTATACGGGTTAGAATCGAAGTTATTAAAGTAAACAAACGGTAGAAAACTGGTTTCAAAGTTTGTTTTAGTTTGAATGAAGTAGGTTTGCGCACGCGATGTGTTTTTGCGATAAATCTGAGCTCGTCGAAAGTGCATTCTGATTGTTCTAACAAAATAATTAGCAGATGTGGGAACGCAAATGATATGCAAGAGATATTTTATGATTAATTGGCAAAGATTATTAATTAATAAACGACTTAGATTCTTTAGAATAGACTTATTGTCTTACAGTCAATTATGTCGAAAGAATGAATAGGTAGCGGCGTTTAGGTACTGTTAATTGGATAAGTTAGAGATAAGTGATTACCAAATAGGTGCGTTATTAAACATTGATTATGAACATACTAGGTAGGTTTATACCTATAAAAATTAAATTAAAAATTTAAAAAACCCCCGTCACAATAACCTAAGTTCCCTTTAAAAAGTAAAAAATAATAAAAAAATCTCAATCTTAAAGTTCCTAAGTATCTATTAATCCTAATAATATTATAAATGCGAAAGTTTGTAAGGATGGATGGATGGATGGATGTCTGTTACTGTTTCACGTCAGAACGGCTGAACGGATCTCGATGAAATTTGGCACAGAGGTAGATTGAAAAAATGAAAAAAATATTTATTTAAAACAAAAAGCTTCATAAACAATGAATTGTGTTTGGAGCCTCCTTTTAGACAAACAATGCCTGTGTTAGGAGTCACCGCTCTTCCATATCTTAGATATATGTTACATAATAATATATTACAGCATAATGCTACTGTTAATTGAAACATCTAATTATTATGTATCATGTCATCATGTGGTAAGAAGCGTAGTGTGCATTATTTAGGTGTGGTTTAGTGTGGTGTGATGTGATGTGATGTGAAGTGTGTGGTGTGGTGTGTGGAGTGGTGTGTGGTGTGGTGTGTGATGTGATATGTGTTGTGGTGTGGTGTGTGGTGTGATGTAACTGTGTGTGGTGTGGTGTGTATCGTTATGGTGTGTGAGTATATTACTCATGATAAACCAGAAGGGCTTCCGTATCCTCATAAGGAAGAGATTTAATCCAGTTTGTTATGATTTTTTTACAGTCGTAATTGTTTTTATTGTGTACATATATGTTTTTATTAATCCTGTTGTATATTTGAGCTGAGAGATGGTAAAATTGTCTGCTACTAAATCTGGTTTTACATTTGGGAACTACTGCAATTATATCTCTTCTCCTTTTATGTTTCTTATTCGNTTTATTGTGTACATATATGTTTTTATTAATCCTGTTGTATATTTGAGCTGAGAGATGGTAAAATTGTCTGCTACTAAATCTGGTTTACATTTGGGATTTACTGCAATTATATCTCTTCTCCTTTTATGTTTCTTATTCGCCTGATAAGGGAGGGCTTTATGTTTTTTTAGAACCGTTTGGGTTATGTCCAGTTTCCTGACTGAGAGTAAATTTCTGATTTCGTATAGGTTTTTAGTAGAGAATCTTTTATTTTTAAAGTACATAACCTTTATAAGTGCTCGTTTTGCACGTTCCACGTCCATAAATCTAGATTTAGCTGCGCCACCCCAAATGCGAATACAATACAGAAGGACGGACTGTGCAAGAGCAAAATAGATTTCATTAAGGAGGTTTCTAGGTCGCTTATCACTCCTCAACATCTTAGTAGGGGCCACGTGTCTTAGTGTTTTGAAGATCCAAGTAAGCTTTCTAACCCTGGCAGTCACCTGCTCAAGGTGAGGGTACCAGGTCAGAAACTGGTCAACCATCACGCCCAAGTATTTCACCTTAGAGACTCTATTTAGGCATGAACAGTTACAGCTTATCCTGTTTATGTCTCCGCATGTATGAACCCTCATGTTGAGATCTTCATTGGGCTGTGTCCGGGAACTAACACTAAAACATGAGTAGTTAGTCTTGGTGGTGTTTAATGTTAATAAGTTATTTTTCAGCCATTCAGCTATGTGGGAAATCCCTACCTCTGCACTCAATTTAACATCTTGCCAAGAATTACCAGAAAATACAACAGCAGTATCGTCGGCGTATGCAAATACTCTGGCATTTGTTAATTTAATATTGCACAAATCATTAATATATAACAAAAACAGGGTAGGACCCAAAACACNCAGGGTAATTACAGATTATAGTCTGGAATAACATATATGATTTGACTTTTCATCCCAGGAATATGTTCTCTGGGGATAATTTTCGACACAAACGCGGGCGGAGCCGCGGGCGGTATCTTGTATTTAATAATTTAAAAAAAAAATACGTCGCGTTGGGGGACCGCTTCAAATTATTTATTATCTACGATTTTTTTTTCATAAGTATCACATGCCTACCTATTTTGGTCTAAATTTAAATCGCTTCATCCGTTCGGGAGCTATGATGCCACAGACAGACAGACAGACACGTCAAACTTATAACACCCCTCTTTTTGCGTCGGGGGTTAAAAATGTGGATACATCGATACGAAATTAAATAAAAACACTGCAATGGCAATACTGGTTCATATGTATATTTTGAAACTATTATAAATCCTGTCACCGAAATTAAAAATAAACTTACCAATTACATAAAACGTCAAAAAAACTCAAACGAGTCAAGGGATAGTGACTACCTACTATTCTGACGAAATATTCCAAGCAGTCTGTTGCAGTTAGTGACATCAAATCTGTGATAAAAGACAACATATTCGTATTAACTAGTATTTAGGGCCGTCTTTTACCTGTTGGAGGCCCTGGGCACAATAATGGGGCCCCTCTACCTATGACGTTGACAGAGGACTATTTTGCTATAAAAATAAATTGTAATACTGTCGGGAACTGTTAGCATTTACAAGTTAGTCCATAAAAATCCTACAGATGTCGATTGAACCCTTCTAGTCTTTATCTCAAATTTTATTTTCTTTCAAAAATTATATGCCTTAGAAAAGTCAATTGCTTACTTTTAAAATATGCAGGCCCCTTACGAATCCAAATTTCGCGACTTTTTTGTATAATTTCCAAGAGAATAATCGCCAGGGTCGTATAAAAGTGCTTTTGGATTCTAAAACTGTTGTTGTACAATTAGAGACAGTTATCGTTATTAGTTCAGGTGCCCTCCTATGACCTGCTAGACCATCCAATTCCGACGATGTAAAAGGGATAGTGCTATACGCTATGTAGATATAGCTGCGTCTCTCTCTTAGAGCAGAATCTCGATCGTTTTTAAGACTTCATAGTAGGGCCCCAGCGACCGATGTTGTTCCATTTTTACCTTTGTTTTCTGCATAATCTGATTAACTTTTGGGTAAGGCTGACTGGCGGTAGTGAAAGGTGGATACCTAAGTAAATAAATATGCTGCTCATGACTATTAAAAGCGTGAAATTCTTTTTTTTTTTACATTATCTTAAGATAAATATATTAATCAGTCATCGGTAGGTCACCTGGCAAGCACTATGGGGGCCCCCATCAATCGCGGGGCCTGTGCTATAGCGCTACTGTGCTAGAGCATCTCTGCCACTTTGCCTGCATTCTTCGGGGAACAAAGTTTTAATATTATCCAACTAACAAGCATGCTAATAACCTTGTAGCGGCATCAATGCCGCCACATGAAAAACTAAGAAGCGAAATTTGTACGGCAACAAAGAGAAACGCAACGCCATCTATCCTGTCAGCGACGAACTACCAACGAAATTCTGCATCGCGCAAGCAAAGTTCTCCGTGCGATTTGAACATATACAACAGTCCGAGTATCAACTATGGGACAGTTGGTCGGAGGATCCTCTCATTTCAGTGGAGGTATGCGGGACTTTACTCTTTGTACCGCATACCTCTATAACCTCATATTGTACCATATTACGAGATAACGGCATAATAATATTTTATCACGACAATTGCAGTGTTTTGTAATTCGATTCGGGTTATCATCGTACACTGATGTGGCTTTTAAAAGCTGCTTAGGTTAGTTTTTCATCGTAAGTTCTAAGTTCGATATCCAGCTGTGGCCTGGTTGCGGACTTTGATCGAAACAGTCACCGCGGCCCTGGAACGCTAAGGGCATTATGAGGAACACGGATGGGTTTTAGTCAGTAAGAGTCTGACACGCGAGGAGGCTTGGGAAGCGGTCACCTCCTTCTGCGAAGCAGTAATGCTAGCGAAGGAGGAGGCGGGCCTCGCGAAGGAAAGGCAAGGCTTTCGCCCCAACCACCGCTACAGGAGATGACGCCCCGGGCGTCGGGAGTCGCAGGGCGATCCCCGGTCACCGTAGGCGCGGGCCTGCGGACGGCGAGCGTTGGGTGGCTCGCTGTCCGATCACCATCAGGCCCGGGTCGACGGCGCGTTGTGTTTCACGCGCGCCTCAAAGAGATGTCAGCATAGAAGATGGGACCCGCTAGGGCCAGAGCCTGGGTTTTAGTCAGTAAGAGTCTGACACGCCCTTCCGCTCCACCCAGAGCTGAAGAAGTCATTTGTTGATTTCCCATCCTTAAAAAAAAAGAGTCTTGCACGCCCTTCCGCTCCGCTCAGAGCGAAAGAAGTCATTTGATGATCTTTCAAATCCTTAAAAAACCTACCGCACCTAGGTACTCGATGACGTCAACGCAAACGTCAGTTTGTAACTTTGTACAGACGCTAGCACATCAAGCTACCCGAAACTGTCAAACTTTGCCAATGAACCTTGAACCTAATTCTCTAATTATAAATTTGAAAATCTATTAAACGTATTTGACAGATCCTTGTAGCTTCATGTGCTGGCGTCTGTAGCTGAAACTGGATGAGTTCCGTCTGCTGATAATAACAGAAAACCTTTTTTTTACTAAACGGGAACAAATAAATTGGCACGTGTCGCCGATGCTCCTGCGTCTGATCTCTCCTTGGTCGTATCAGATGGCGTCCCTGAGGATTATCAGAGCAAAAGAACAGAGAGTGCAGCTGTGTTTGCGCACACACTTGTACCTACACTATAATTATTATACCAGCCGAAAGACGTCCACTGCTGGACATAGGCCTCCCTCAAAAGGGGGTTTGCCATAATCGTCACGCTTGGCAGGCGGGTTGGCGATCGCAGTGTAGCTGTTGCAATGCACAGAGAATGCTGCTGCCCATTTGAAGGCCCTGGTTTATCACTTGTGGCGTCGAGTCACAGATCGCACGCCCTTCATGTCTGGAGGCTTATTTAGTTTGATTTGATATTGTTTTTATGCTTGAGTTTGTCTGTTTATGCTGGCATAATGGAGTGTGCATTTTTACCCATATTTATACTTATTATTTAATTTGTATATTTCTGTTATATATGCTTCGTGAATGTATCCGTGGCACCACTGACTGGCCCTATCAGAATACCAGCGCTGCGTTATTTATTTTTTAGATATCGCAGCATAAGCTGAGATAGGGACCATTTTGGCCTCGCACAGATAATTATTTTATTATACTGTTTAGTTTTTAATTTTATTTTACTGGTTTGTTAGTCTTGTGCGAGTCCCAAATAAACATTTTTCTTTCTTTTTTTTACAAGTAGCGAATTATTAAGTTTTATGTTTTTACGTGTTACCTTTGTTGTATTGTTTTCTTTGTAAGAATACTGACTACTTACATATCTTTGTAACGGGTGATTTTTTAAGAGGTAATAGGATTTGATTTTCAAAAAAAACACAAAAAAATTGAAAAATTTGATGAAATCTTTATTGGAATCGATAGAACGATCAATATAATTTAATGTTTGAAGATGATTTCATGCAAATGCTGGCCGCGGCTCCGGTTTAGATGGCCCATTCGCAAGGCCCAATTACGGCACACTCTCTCCAACATATCAGCCGGTATATCACGAATAAATGCTTCAATATTGGCTCCCAGTGCGTCAATCGTTGCTGGTTTATCCCTGTAGACATGAGCCTTAACATGGCCCCACAAGAAATAGTCCAAAGGCGTTAGATCACACGATCTAGGAGGCCAATAGACGGGCCCAAAACGTGAGATAAACTGTTCACCGAAGGCGGCTCTCAATTTGGGCCATTGTTTCGCGTGCCGTGTGGCATGTGGCACCGTCTTGTTGAAACCACATGTCAGGCATGTCCAATTCTTCCATTTTGGGCAAAAAAAATCGCCAATCATCACGCGGTAGCGCTCGCTTGGAAGAAGTGCGCGATGCACTCTCTTAACCGAGCATGCATTTTGATAGTAAAATTCAATAATTTGCAAGCGTTGTTCGTTCGTAAGTCGATTCATGGTTAAATTATAGACCAAACTGAACAAGTTTGACAATGACACAAGACACGATTCACGCGTGATCTGTCAAAAACAGTGTTGCCAAAAAGACACCAGAAAAAAAAACTGATAGTTCTTATAACTCAACAGACAGATGTGTTGCTGGGGAGTTTGTTGCGCCACTTCTTCTTCCCAGCTAAAACACTAGGAAGTGGTGACGGGCGGGCGTTTTGGGGGACTGTCTTTATGTAGAACTTTGACGTTCAAAAAGTGCTGGCACTCAGCCTAATTTGAATAAATGACTTTT
>NDFZ01005413.1:603311-691051 GCA_002192655.3 Mamestra configurata
TTTTTTTTTTAACAATTTGTTTGGGATGGGTTCTACTGGTTTCTTTACAGTTACAGTTTTAGTTTTTATCTTAGCTTATTCTATTCAATTACTTATTCTAGTTAAGACATTAAACTTCATTTTTCTTATACTAACATTTTCTATTTCATCTATTTAATTCTATTGCCTTAATGTTAACTCCTTGTTTTACAAATTTACACACGTTTGTTTTTCTATACTAGGTAAATATATTCTATCAAAATATATATCTAGCATTCATCTCTTATTCTATTTATTTCTTATTATTACGGCTTTGGCAACATCTTTAAAATACTCCACAAATATTTTTCTAGATTTTTTGTTCGAGATAAGCTCTTGAAAATTTTCAGCAACCATTCTACAATCCAGATTGTTCTCTACCTCATATCTTTTCAGGGCGTGAACGGGGCATTCGGTCAAGATGTGTTCCACCGTTTCGGGTGTCCCGGGTTGGCAGATGCACGATGAATTCTCTTTGCACCTGAATCTACTCAAGTACTCCGAGAATCCACCGTGGCCCGTTAGTACTTGGGTGGTAATGTTGGTTGGGACCATCTGTCGGACTATTTTATGGGAAATGGTTATGTCGGGGAAAAACAATTTTGTCACTCTTGCTGTGGTACTTGCTTTGTACCTTCGGTTCCATTCATCAATCGACCCTTTCCGGATCTGTCGTTTGATGAATGATACCGGGCACAGGTCGTAATTGGGTTTTGTTTTCGTTTTAAGAGCCGCGTCCTTCGCCAGTTCATCCGCCCTCTCGTTTCCCGCAAGTCCCGCGTGTGCCTTGATCCAGAACAAAAACACAGTTTTGTTCTGGCTTTCAATCGCCCTCAAGTTCTTGCGGGTTTTTACTGCCAGGGGGTGCGTTGTACTGAGGTTCGTGATTGTCTCCAGGGCTGATCTGGAGTCGCTATAGATTCCGTAGCTCTCCTCGCTTCTTTGCCGGATTTCCTCGGTGGCTCTGCATACCGCGAGGAGTTCCGCCTGGTATACCGTACAGTATGGGGCCAGCTTGAGTTTGATCGCCTTTACCTCTGCTGCGCTATCCCATAGGGTTAGCGCTGCTCCAACCTTATCCTCAATCCGGCTTCCATCGGTAAATATCCGAATAGCCTGATTGTTGTGGCTATCTACTTGCTCTTGGTCCACCAGGCTCACAAACCCGATCGCGGTATGCTTCCCCGGGTGAGGTGTACTGGAGTACTCCACTCTACGCTCGACCTCTCTATCTACCAGCTCCGGCCGGGACACCCCTCTCTTCGCCTCATACAGGGCGGCTGCTTCTTGTATGCGGAGGTCAAGTGGCAGTATTCCAGCCAGTACCAGCGCTGAATGAAGGGAGGCCGTACGATACGCCCCGCACAGTTTTTGGGCAAAACCCCTCTGGACAGCATTAAGGTGGCGTTGAACACCCAACTTTTTTGATGCTGAGGACCAGGCGGCAGCCGCATACGTTATGATGGGTTCTACCGTAGCGGTGTAAATGGTCCGGACTATTTCCGGGTGGAGACCCCAGCTCACTTTAGCAGCTCTCGACAGCTGGTTGTAGACACCAAGTGCCTTTTTGCAAACGTTAGCCGTATGGCTATTAAAGGTCAACTTGGCGTCCACTGTGAGTCCTAAGATCTTCATTTCCGAGGACATTCCAATGTCGATCCCCCCCATGGTCAGGTGTGGCGTGTCATATTTAAGCTTTCTAGTGACTACCATGGCGCAAGTTTTATGCGGCGCGAACCTGAGCTTATTCATGACACCCCACCCCCGGACATGTTCAAGAGCGGCATTGGCCTGTCCTTGGATTTCCAGGGCTGTCTCCCCCGAAAAAACGAGCACCACATCATCCGCGAAAGCCTGGCAATAGTCGCTACGCTGCATGAGGCTCTCCAGCAATGGGTTTAACACGAGATTCCATAGAATGGGGCCGCCTATTGATCCCTGGACACACCCTTTATTAGTACTTTTTGCGTACTCATGGCCGGCATACCTTACCCGGACCTTACGGTCGCTTAGGTAGCTGGCTATCATCCTCCTGAGATTCGCAGGGCACTTCTCCTCCGCCAGCCTGACCTTTATGGCTGGCCACCACGCACTATCAAAGGCTCCCTCTATATCCAGCGAGACCATGGTGATGAGCTTCCTCTCTTGGAGTTTACCCCTCACATGGGCCAGCAGGTCATAGAGGGCGTCTTCTGTGCTACGCTGTGGCATGAATCCATACTGGCGGGGGCTTATCCGGGGCACCAAGTACCAAACTAGCCTTCTAACCATCATTTTCTCCAGTATTTTACCCATCACCGGTAGCAGTCCAATTGGTCTATAGGACTTGGGACTGGTATAATTGTCCTTCCCTGGTTTCCTCAGCACCACCACAGTGGCTTCTTTCCACGCTGTGTTCCTACTTACCTTGGAAACAAATGTTTGAAATAAACAAAAAAAATGTTCATGATTCAAGACTGACTCATTGGTCATTTTTTTTTTTATGGATGGGAAATCATCAAATGACTTCTTCCGCTCTGGGTGGAGCGGAAGGGCGTGTCAGACTCTTACTGACTAAAACCCATCCGTGTTCCTTCTAAAGCCCTTTGCGTTCCAGGGCCGCGGTGACTCTTTCGAGCAAATTCCGCAACCCTGGCAAAAACTCATTGGTCTAGTGATTGCAGATTGCAAAGCGTGGAGTCCTGGGTTTGTTTCCATGTGATCGGGAAAGGTTTTATTGAGTTTTTAATATCTTTCAGTAGCGGTCTTGCATGCCATTGTGTAATAAAAAGTTCTGATTGGTGTATGTCACTCTGCCATGTAGGTAAGCTTCTTGCATACTTTTGTGCAAATTACAGGCAGGCAGGTCAAATATGCTCAGAGGGCATACAGCGCTCTGCAGGTCCAGTATAATAATGCATTCAGGGTGTTGTTGGGGTTGCCGCGCTACTGTAGTGCATCCGGCATGTTCGCGAAGGCGGAGATTGGTGATTTTCATGCAAGCGTTGCGCCTCCGCCATGCGTCGGGTACGTGCCAGCCCCAACAGCATCCTGGGAGCTATAGCGGACAGATGGGACAGCCCATACTGGGGCATTGGATAAGCCTGCATGTGAGTTTAGTGTAGGTTTATAATTGTATTTTTTTCCGATAGTTATAAGTACTAACACTAGTTTCTGAGTTTTTGTATACTAACCAATTAATGGACTCTGTCTGAAGTTAAAGATTTTTATTTTATTTTTATTACGCCAAATCTCAAAAATATCTCGACCGATTAGAGTATTTTTTTTAATATTTTGTTCTCTCCAATACTGGGACTGGGACCTAGTCATGAATAAATTGGTCCTGAAATACCGAATGATATCCAAATGAAACTTGATAGCAGGCTGCAAATAACCAGTCATTGTTTATGAGCTGAATTGAGGTCTTTAATTATATAGTATCAGAAGATACCGCCTTGAAGCGCATTTTAATTCAGATCATTTAGTAAATTAGTATGATGACCACTATATATTTACATCACAAACTACGTGAATACAGACTCGAAATATAATAATATATATGTCACCAATAAATTGACTCCGTAAGATTGTAATAAATCTTTTATTCCATTATAATTTCTCGATATATAGATGTGTGTAGGTCTTGTAGGCAGCCGCTCTACGTAAAATACTGATTTTCAGCTGAATTCGTTTTGACTGGAAGCCGACCCCAATATAGTTGGGAAAAGGCTAAGCAGATGATGAACTTCTCGATATATTATGAAAAAATCGTTTTGTATACAATAAATCTCATCCAAATTCAAGAATTTCCAATATATCCGTGTCTAATTAAGAAAAATAGTTCACAATTTCACGCGATATTTTACAATCTTAAGGCGTTTGCAATTTTCCGGTGAAATATATAATAAAATACACTTAAATTACGTTCCTAGCATTAAACCAACATTTAGGAACAAGCCCGCCACACTATTCCCAAACACTGCAACTCCTGGGAGCCAGAATCAACAGTGACAACCACCAGAGAAACGCCGACCCAATGAAGCTCGACGCGTCCCGGAGAAACGATTCAACTGTCTTGGATCCCGCGATGAAGCCAGAATAGAACAGTGAACGAGTAAGAAAACAAAAAACCGGTCAAGTGCGAGTAAGACTCGCGTGCAAAGGGTTCCGAACAGATTTCATTTTCGTAACGTGTTATTTTAACACTATATAGACTTCATATAGGTGTTCCTGTAATGAACTATTTTCTTGGAAATGGTCATTTTTCGTCTCATTTCTTGCATAACTTCAAACCATATTTTAATTTTTTTTTAAATATAATTAAAACCCTCGCAGCCCTTTTCATATGATATGTCACACGTTTTGTCAGTTTGAAAAAAGGTTTTTTTTTTATAAATTTTCTACTTTGTACCCCAAAAGTGACCCCCATACTCAACATTTATTTATCTACGTAATGCGTCCGTATTTAGGTCGCAGAAGTTCATGTGTATACCAAATTTTCAACGGAATCGGTCCAGTAGATTTGGAAAAAAATTGCAGACAGACGGACAGACAGACAGATAGACTGACAACCGAGTCCGAGAGGTGATCGCCACTGTTGATGTTGGCGTTGGCGTACTCGATCACGTTAACATAAACGTTCGCTGATGTCAAATTGCATGGACAAAAATAGTTTTCTGTTATTGTCAAAAGATGGCGCTTATTCAGTGTCAATACAAATTGATGTTTACGCTAACGCGATTGAGAACGTTAAAAAACTCGCACTGTGGCCATTGTTGCAATGGTTGGCGGGTCATGTTCCTAAAAAATAGCGTTTAAAATCTAGTATCGTTTGGCAGGAGGAGTTGGGGGGTGCTGGTGGTCGATTGGTTAGTGACCCTGACTGCTAAACCACGACCTCCGGTTCGATTCCCACCAGGACAAATTTTAATCTTTGTGTGATGAGCATGATCATTTGTTCTGTGTCTGGGTGTAATTTGTCAAAGTCAAAGTCAAAGTCAAAACGTTTATTTCAATTAGGCCACTAAACGGCACTTTTGAACGTCATCGTTTACAGTTCAGTAAAATAATAGAATTACATTAATAAAGTGACTCTACTGTCCATTCGGAAAGGTAGATTCTTATGGAGAAGAACGGACAAGAAACTCCATAGTTACTCTTTTCAAATAATGATTTACAAAATTTGGTATACAAAAATTAATTTAATATTATGTGAGGACGATGCACCCAGAGTATGCTACTTATAAGAACAAAGTATCACCAGTAGAGGTAAACTTATTCATTTTCTAAAGAAATTTAGGTAAATGGTACTCACATATTTACAAACATTGGAACCATTAATTAAACAGTGTGTGAGTCAACAGAAAAATAGAAACACAAAAAAAGGAACAGTATATCTATAAAGTTAATACATAGATCAACCAGTTGGATTTTGTCTACACCCTTGATTGTCCTATGGAGCAGGACCAGCATGTTTCCAAGCATTCTTATCCTGAATGTAATCTTCTAATTTGTAATATGCTTGTTTACAAAGTGTACTTTTAACATAAGTCTATAATATCTATAATGTCTATAATATGTATGTATTTAGAAATATATAATTATGTTTATCAGTTGTCTGGTTGCCATAGCACAGGCTCTGCCTAGTTTGAGATCGGATGACCGTGTGTGAGTTGTCCCAAGATATTATTATATTCCATTTATTTATTTTATATTACATATTAATTATTACATTTTTAAATATTTTTTAAAAAACATAAAAATAGTAGCCCACCGGTATCGAGAACAGGGTCCAAGCTACCGGTGGTCAGGGCCCCTGAGAGAGGAACCTCCTAACTATGCGCGCCGTGTCCAGGAGTACTGCTATTATATTATAGTAATCATGTGGCTGTGTGTAATTTGTCTATAATATGTATGTATTTAGAAATATATAAGTATGTTTATCAGTTGTCTGGTTGCCATAGCACAGGCTCTGCCTAGTTTGGGATCGGATGACCGTGTGTGAGTTGTCCCAAGAGATATTACTAAGAGATATTATTATTGGTTGTCAATCGCCTATGTTAACGTTTCGTTTTCACTTTTATCTGATTTGAGGTAAGAAACCTATTTTGTGAATATCTCGAAACATAATTATGTATGCATTACCTTGTAATAAAAGTGGTAGCGTTGTAATTGGGGAGCCAACCCCTACCTGGTTCAATTCTTTTTACCCCCCAGCTCCTGCCAAACGTTACTAGATCCTATCCAAAATAGCTATGGGATTCAACAATAAACTAGATTGACTTTCAGAAACTAGACCGAGGAAGAGTGTCCAGATCGAGGAAGTGTTCGGGCTCTCCCCGAACACTTCCTCGATCTGGACACTCTTCTACAGATTGTACTTCGGGGAGAGTGCTCAGGAACTCCACGACCTCATCCCACCGGCCCCTTTCTATCATCCGACATCTAGACGCACCGCAAGTTACCATCCCTACCTTGTTGCTATTCCATCAATTCGCACTAAACGTTTCCAAACGTCTTTTATAATGCGCACAGTAATGGAGTGGAACTCTCTATCTGCGTCTGTGTTTCCGAACGCATACAACCCTAATCTCTTCAAAATTAGTGTGAACAGGCTTATTCTGGGTAAGCTCGCTTCATCGTCGACTTTGTCTCTGTCATCTATGACCTAGACTAGAGTCAAGAGCAAACCCATATTAAATAATAAATAAAATAAAAATTAGACCGATCTGATCTTTATTTAAAAACATAGGCATGTAATCGAAGGACAGTCCCACATATGACCACGTTATATAAGGTCCACTGCCATAAAACGAGTACATATCTGAATAAGGGGATATAGAACTCATGAAGAAACTAGCATCAGGCCTATTGCCGAGTTAAATGTAATTATCGATTCATTAGTGTATGACCTTAATAGGTAGAAGGTTATTTATTAATAATAAGATAAGAAAGAAAGGCGAATATAGGGTAAGTACTAAGTACCTATTTGACAAAAAAAAAATCTAATTAATCCGTTAGATCTAGATGATCTAGATGCTAGACCGGAGGTCGTGGGTTCGATTCCCACCCAGGACAAATCTTTGTGTGATGAGCATGATCATTTGTTCTGTGTCTGGGTGTAATTTGTCTATAATATGTATGTATTTAGAAATATATAAGTATGTTTATCAGTTGTCTGGTTGCCATAGCACAGGCTCTGCCTAGTTTGGGATCGGATGACCATGTGTGAGTTGTCCCAGGATATAGTATAATAGATAGATTTCCAAAAAATGTAAACAAAAAATGAAAACGATACAGTGCGTTGAAAACTCGTGTGACGTCACGTACCAGTACACTTTTTACTGGAAAGTGACGTTACAAGCCCCCACTCCTTAACTTTGATGCGTTTTATCTTCGTATTTTTTATTGATTTGATAAAATTAAAAATACGTATCCAATATTTTTCCATAATTTAACTGACGGACTAATTGCATTTTTTTTAAGTCAAATACCCTATTGGGCTTTTTACCCAACTGCCCCTGAAGAAGGGTAATGTTTTTGTCCGACTACCCCAGGGTTAGGGTTCTTGCATTCGCATCTCAATTGCAAAAACTTTTTTACAAAAATTTTTATCAGACTTCCAAATAAAAAAAAACAGTACAAAATATAAAATAGATAATAAAAACTCATCATACTCAACTATATTGGGGTTGGCTTCCAGTCAATCCGGATTCAGCTGAATACCAGTATTTTACGTGGTCCGGCTGCCTACCAGACCTCCACAATCCATTAACTGGGTAACACGGTAGTTCTTGGCAAGACTAGAGTCAGATTTACTGGCTGCTGAAAACCCGCAACGACTGCCAAAGATGAATGATGACAGCTGGGACCAACGGCTTAACGTGCTTTCCGAGGCACGGTGGAAAAACCAAAACACCCTAAAAAACATACTTAAAATAATGAACACTACAAAGTATAAATTTATTTATAATTTGTAGTATTTTTTTTGGAAGTCGGTTGTATTTTTTTGTAAAAAAAGTTTTTATTTTTCACTTTTTTGTGGTATCCCCACACCAAACAACAACACTGGAAAGTCACAGGAAAGCAAAACATGTATTTTCTATTTCTCCAGCTATTTTGATTTAAAAATCAAACTACTGAACCGATTTTGATGAAATTTCTATGGGACCAATCGGAACGTATGTAGGTATATCCTTTCACATAAAAAAAGGTTTTTTCAAATCGGTTCATAAATGACGGAGTTATGAGGTAACAAATATAAAAAAACCAACCGAATTGAGAACCTCCTCCTAACCGACTTCGAAACAGGTTTAAATCAATCAATCAATCAATCATTTATTTTGTTGAACATAGGTATGGTTACAGATGGTACACTGTCTAATATATATGCGCTATGTTTTGCCAATATATGGCGTACAAAATTTACATAAACAAGCAATTAGAATTACAGTTCCAATTCAGATGGCATGTGCAACAAATAATTCAATTAAAAATATGTCAGTAAAGTAAACAGGTCATTACAATCTTAGACAAATAAAAACATTCATGCTTAATCAATAAATAAAATCAAAAGTGCTTAATTAGCAAGTCGGAATCGACATACATCTGTTTATCAGTAGTAAACTCAGTGATGGAGTAGTAACAGAGACCTCTTAAAGAAATGAGGTTTTGTTTACAGATTTCGCTTGAGATGCGATTGCGGTCGTTGCTTCAAAATGATTAGAATTGGCCCTCAGATAGGTACATACCTACTTCCGATTGCTCGCCTACAAACCAGCTTAGAAACAAGTAAATTATTGTTAAAAGGTATAATTATACAGATTTCATGTATAATTTGCTCACGACAGCACATAACATCGGATTGGCGTGTGCGTGATTTAGAAACATTATCTAGCTTTTGCCTATAAACATAGGTACATATAGACCGAGTTAATTGGTTAGTGGGTTCGCAGATTAGCTCCCTTTTATATGGTATGGCACCGGCTATTTTTAACCACATTCCTAATTCCATAAAAGAGGAACCAATAACAAGTTTCAAAAAGAATTTAACTGTACTTTTAACAAATAAATGTTATTACTCCGTATCGGATTTTCTAGCTGATAAGTTTTAGTTGTGTATCAATGTTTTTGTGTGTTTGATGATGAACTGCATCAATGTTTGCATGCCAAAATGGTAGAATGTACAAGGATTCTTTAATACTACTGTAACCACCTCACTGTAAATACCTACATTCTGAGCAAATAAATAAATATTGTATTGTATTCTATTCTATTCTATTCTATTTTATTCTATTCTATTCTATATTATTTATTCATTTAAATTAAGTACAGCCACATCAATAAAAAAATAACTAATGCACTTGACAATAAAGGCGTACATAGCACTCACCAGAACAATAGTGCTGCCTTGAAAAAATACTTACTTATACCTAATTTTAAACATTAATATTGCAAATAAAGAATACATTAAACACATTAAGAAATTAATAAAACTTAAAAAATGGATTAATGGCAATGTCAATTGATAAAATATTAAAATTAAAACTGAATTCATGTCAACAGATTAAAATGAAACAAAAATGACAAACATTAATTAAATTTGAAACATTTGGAATAAAATACATTGAAAAATACATTCGAAGCATTATAACTAGTCCAGAACGGTATCGTATGTCTTTCCCCAGGTTCTTGTCTATATCCATATTGTACATTAGGATCAGTTCAGCGGTTTAGGTGTGAATACGTAACAAACGAGCAGACAGAGTCAGTTTCGCATATATAATATTTTAAGTATGGATAGCTTCTGGGTTTGAGCAGTGTTAATCGGTTTATTCTCATTAACTTCCCCAGTAAGCGCCAGGATTTACTGCCAGTATTGATGGCAATAGAACCCTTTCTGTTGATTATGGATCCTGGTGAAACGTATAGACGTATTATCTACTCTGCCTATCCTTTCATGCATGGGCGTAAATAAGAGGGGTGTTTAGTGGGTCCGGACCCTGCCAGGGTTGCTGAATTTGTTCGAAAGTATCACCGCGGCCCTGGAACGCAAAGGGCTTTAGAAGGAACACGGATAGGTTTTGGTCAGTAAAAGTCTGACTCGCCCTTCGTTAGCAGATGTTGGAAAAAAAATACTGAAAAAATCGAATTAGTCAAATAGATTTCCCAAAAATTTTGAACAGGTATTTTTAATTTTTTCACGTTAACAAAAAATGAAGACGATACAGTGTGTTGACAACGCGTGACGGCACTATGATGGTACAAATTTTTGATGTCACGCGTATTTGCAACACATTGTATGTCTTCATTTTTTGTTTACTAATAGAAGGGTTCCGTTGATTAGGTACCCTTTGGGTACGGAACCCTAAAAACAAGCCTCAAGTAGAACTATGTGCCTTATGTCTATCAGTGGGTTATTTAATGAAGATTTCTCTTCACGGTTCATATACCTACCTAGCTGTTTTTCTACTCAAATAAACTTGAAACAATACCGCAAACTGTTTGCATTGAGTAAACAATTGGCCAATACTTCACAATGCTGCGGTAACAATAAAATATGCCACGGTTACTATTAAAGTATTAGTTTGTTTAAATGTTTACAAACTGCATCTAATCGCTATTGACTTACTACGGGAGCGTTCAAGTATTACGTAACGCAATTTTTGAAGATTTTTGACCCTCCCTTCCCCCCATGTAACGCGCCGTAACGTATATCTGTACCCCCCTCCCTCTCCTGTAACGTTACGTATCATCCAAGTGACAATTTTTACCTAAAAGTCACAATTATGTCTACTACTCTCATGTTAAGTACTTACCAATTTTTTTAATTAATAAATGTCATTTCAAGAAAATAATGATGGTTATTTTTGTTTGGCAAAATGACTACTGTTTAGTGACTGTGTTACTCGAAAATATGTTTAGTGAGCTGGCGTTTAATAAAAAAAACAATGTTACACCCCTCCCGCGGCCCGCCCCTGTAACGCATCGTAACGTTTTACAAGACCCCCCCTCCCCCCAAATTGCGTTTTTTTTTTTTTTTTTAATATGGATTTGCTCTTGACTCTAGTCTAGGTCATAGATGACAGAGACAAAGTCGACGATGGAGCGAGCTTACCCAGAAGAAGCCTGTTCACTCTAATTTTGAAGAGATTAGGGTCGTATGCGTTCGGAAACACAGACGCAGGCAGAGAGTTCCACTCCTTTGCTGTGCGCATTATAAAAGACGTTTGGAAACGTTTAGTGCGAATTGGTGGAATAGCAACAAGGTAGGGATGGTAACTTGCAGTGCGTCTAGATGTCCGATGGTAGAAGGGGGCCGGTGGGATGAGATCGTGGAGTTCCTGGACACTCTCCCCGAAGTACAATCTGTAGAAGACCGACAAGCAGGCAACCTTGCGGCGATGAGCCAAGCTGTGCAGCTTGGCATCCACCAGCCTTACGTCGCCAATGAGCCTTTTAGCTCTGTGTTCCACCGAGTCAAGCGCGGCAAGTTGGTATTTAGCTGAGCCATCCCAAAGGTGGCTGCAATACTCCATGCAGGATCGGACTTGTGCTTTGTAGAGGGTTAAAAGCTGTCCAGGCGTGAAGTATCGCTTCACTCTATTTAGGATGCCCAGCTTTTTGGCCGCAGTTTGGGCTTTGTGCTCAATGGTGGCACCAAAGTTGAGACTGGTTGTCAACTCCATGCCTAGGAGCTCGAGCCGATCGGTTACAGGAACAGAAGTACCCCGAAAAGTCGGAGTTAGGTCGAAACGACTCCTTTTCGCGGTAAAAAGGCATGCTTGTGTTTTGGTGGCGTTAAAAGAGACCAGATTGTCATCACCCCACTGGGAGACAAGACTTAAGGTCAAATTTGTCCGCTCTACCATGGCCTCTCTCAAGGAACGAACTTCTTCCCCGCTGGTTTTTGCGCTAGACAAGTATCTCTCTGAAACCGAACTGTCATCTGCATACCCAACAATACCAGGCTGAAGCAGGTCATTGATGTGCAGCAGGAAAAGAGTTGCAGAGAGAACAGACCCCTGAGGAACTCCGGCATTAATAGCCATGAGGTCAGAGAAGCAGCCGTCAACGACTACTCGGATCGACCGTTCACTAAGGAAGTCTGATATCCAGCTACAAAAATCAGCTGGGATGCCATAAGCAGGAAGCTTGCTGAGTAGACTTGCGTGCCACACCCTATCAAAGGCCTTCGAGATATCGAGCGATACAGCAAGTGCTTCGCCGTGTTTCTCGATGGCTTCGCCCCAACAGTGCGTGACATACACAAGAAGATCGCCAGTTGACCGTCCCCGGCGAAAGCCATATTGACGGTCACTGAGGAGATCATTGTCTTCAAGGTAGGTCAGCAACTTACTGTTCAGTACCCTTTCCATAACCTTGCACAGAATGGAGGTAATGGCGATCGGTCGATAATGAGCAGGGTCTGCACGGTCGCCTTTTTTTGGCACAGGTTGTACATTCGCAAGCTTCCAGGATTTTGGCACCGTTCTTTTTTCAAGAGAGAGGCGGAACAAGCGTGTCAACACAGGAGACAGTTCAGGCGCACATTGCCTCAAAACTCTCGCTGAAATGCCGTCAGGCCCGCTGGCCTTGTTCACGTCTAGACTGCACAATACTCTTCGTACCTCTTTCATGTGAACTGCGATCTCCGACATCGAAGAGTCACAGTAACGAGGTACAGTTAGTGGTTGCTTGGAGCCAGCGTCCAGACGTGAATTGCTAGCAAAGAGAGATGCAAATAAATTTGCTTTCTCACTTGCAGAGTGGGCCAGCGACCCATCAGGTTTCAGCATTGGTGGTAAAGTGGGCCGACAAAAGTTCGTTTCAACCGCTTTCGAAAGGGACCAGAACAGTTTACTACCCGGAGGGTGCGATGCTAGTTTGGCCCCGATACGTCCAACATGGTCAAAACGTGCCCCACGTAGAACTTGCTTGCAGAACTTAGCGGCAGAATTAAAAGCTCTCTTCCTCGCGCGAACCCTGCGTGCTCTAACTTTTTGGTCGCGGGCCTTGACCCAAGCTTGGTAGGCAGACTCTTTTCGGGCCTCAGCGTGGGCGCACTCTGCATTATACCAAGGCCGGGTTTTGTGACCGAGCGGGATGTCGGAGAATGGAATGAAATATTCCATCCCCTGCCGAATCACGTCCACAATCATGTCGGCACAACAAGACGGGTCACCCGAGGAAAAGCACACATGCCGCCATGGATAAGACGCAAAAAAGTGCCGCATCTCATCCCAATCTGCTGACTCGTATCGCCATACTCGTCTCGTGCCTCTAGGGCTCTCATCTGGAGGAGAGCAGGTCGACACGGATTTCACCAGGCAGTGGTCAGATGTTCCCAGCGGGGCTGAGACCGATACTGAGTGACTGTTCGGATCAGTTGTCAGCAGAAGGTCCAAGCAATTGGGTGTATGGCCGTCAACATCCGGTACCCGTGTTGCCACATTCACCAGCTGGGTTAGATCTAGCGTTAAAGCAAACTTGCGCGCTTCTAACCCAGCATGGTCAGTTTTCTGGTACGGGAACAACCACTCTTTGTGGTGGGCGTTGAAGTCCCCCAGAAAAATGAGCTTCGCTGTTGGGTACCGTTGTTGGGCTACGTCAGTCGACTCCACGAGGAAATTGAACAGTGCTGTTGTCTCCTGGTCACCACTGTGCGATCGGTAAACGCCGATGTAGAGAAATTTCTCCACGCCAGTGTCCACAAGTAGCCATATGGCAGAAAAACCCGATTTCTCAAAGCAACGGAGACGACGACAACAAATGTCATCGCGGACGTACACACAGACCCCAGCCTGCTTCTTGAACTTGTGTTCAAGAGAGTAACCCGGGTAGTTGAGGTACGCCACGTCCAACGGGGTTGCTATCTTCGTCTCCGTCAGAAAAAACAGGTGCGGCTTCTCGGCCTCAAGGTGATGATGGACCGGATCGAGATTGGAGTGCAACCCCCTGATATTAGTGAGGTGCACTTTAAGTGGGAGGAAGTGCAGCCGTTGTTTACCCTTTTTTTTCTGTTTCACTTTTGTCATGTTATCGAGTAGTTGGGGGGAAAAGTCGAATTGTCGAGGCGCTGCTCAGTGAACCAAGTGGAACACTAGAGCTAATCCAACCTATGGGGAACTCATATGGAGACTGCGGGGACGCCCGAACCCCCCCGGATATGGCCACCGGGTCCTCCCATCCAGTCGCCGGCTGGCACGGTGGAGCATACCGGGATTTTTCGCGAGTTGGCGGGGCAGCCTTTGGCACGTGGCTGGCGTGCTACTTGGGCCCCCTACTGACTGCGGTCGGCCAACGGCTGGCACCGTGCTTCGGATCCCGCTACCCTCCAAAATGAGTTACCCGGCAAGTGTTGCCAAGAGACCAAGACCGGTTCTGAACAGCGCAACTGACAACTTCCTTCTCCCCCCAAAGGCACTGGCACTCCCACACACCGACGGAACACAGCAAGCTGCTTGGCGCCGGAATCCGGTGGGATGGTGGTCGCTAGCCAGGCGGCTCCTTGCGGAGCCTACTCGTACCACCGCTTAAGTGAGATCGTTCAGCCGTACCACAGGCAAGCCGGTGGTGCCGTTGCCAGGGGTGGACCGCTAGGAGGTAGATCCCAAACCACCCCCACCCCGTTACGTAATACTTGAACGCCTCCTATTCGGTTTCAGTGTTAATATAGTTTGAAGATTTTAATAAATATCGTACGTACGTACCAAACGTCTTTGAGCAACTTTGAGTGAGCAGACCAATCTATTCGACATGCATAAGTATTGCTTGCACTAAAAACTAATGGAAAACCAATTAAGAAGCCGCCGTTTGTCGTAGAATTCGAAATTCGAAAACATGTTGCATCTTTCTAGGGTTCCGTACCGACTTCAACGAAGGTTCAGTTGAAAACCAGCGTCAGGCATCTCCTAGTTGTCTGGCATTTTGCTGGACCTATTTGGCGCAGCCGCGGGGCATACAATGTTTTTGTTTTAAAATTAAGCTGTCTTTTATTTGTATCTACAATGTGTGTCTGTGTGTGTGCCAAATAAACTAGTTTTCTTTCTTTCTTTCTTTCTTCCTTCGCTGTCCGTCATTCCATCCATCCGTCCGTCCGTCTGTCTGTCAGCAGGCTGTATCTCAAGAACCGTAATAGGTAGGCAGTTGAAATTTTCGCAGTGTGTATTTCTATTACCGCTATAACAACAAATAATAAAATTAAAGGTATATGGTACGGAACCCTTTGTCTAAGAGTCCAACTCGCACTGAGCCGGTTTTTTTCACTCTGCTGTTGCTGAATTTTTCGAAAGAGTTATCGCGGCCCTGGAACGCAAAGGGCATTTGAAGGAACATGGATGGGTTTTAGTCAGTAAGATCACAGGTAAGACTACCTTTAAAAAGTCTTTTGATAAATTCCAAACCAAAAAATTCTTTTTTACAATAAACATTCGGAAGTTGGTGTTTTTGGTTTTTTCTTCGTATTTTAACACCGACTTCCGAAATTAAAAGTGTTTACTAGTGTGGAAGTAGGTTGTATTTTTTTGTTAATAAAGTTTTTTATTTTTAAATTTTTAGTATGTAGTACCCCACTCCTAACAACACCTCAAAAAGTAAGTATTTTGCTTTAAAGGAAAGCAAAATACTTACACAATTTCGTTTACTTGGATGAAATATTTTTTTCCAGCTATCTGTTGGTCGAGTGGTTAGTGACCCTGACTGCTAGACCGGAGGTCGTGGGTTCGATTCCCACCCAGGACAAATCTTTGTGTGATGAGTATGATCATTTGTTCTGTGTCTGGGTGTAATTTATCTATAATAATATGTATGTATTTAGAAATATATAAGTATGTTTATCAGTCGTCTGGTTGCCATAGCACAGGCTCGGCCGTTTGGGATCGGATGACCGTGTGTGAGTTGTCCCAAGATATTATTATTATTATTATTTTGATTTAAAAACAAAACTACTGAACCGATTAGAAAGTATATCCTTTCACATATATTATATTATATTTTTAGCTTATTGTGTCCCACTGCAGGGCAAAGGCCTCCCTTTCTTCCTTCCATTCCTCCCGGCTTTGGGCAAGTGTGGACCAATCCTGCCGATAGGCGTCAAGCTCGTCCCGCCATCTTCGCCTGGGTCTCCCGCGATGTCGTCGGGCATAAAATCGGTTTATAAATGACGGAGTCATGACGTAACAAAAAAAAAACATCTGAATTGAGAACCTCCTTCTGTTTTTGAAAGGTTGTATCTATCAGGAAACACAGACTCCGGCAGGGAATTCCTCTTCTGATGATACTAAAACACTATGCAGTACGTGGTTCTGCCAGGATTGCGGAATTTGTTCGAAAGAGTCACCGCTGGCCTGGAACGCAAAGGGCTTTAGAAGGAACACGGATGGGTTTTAGTCAGTAAGAATCTGACACGCCCTTCCGCTCCACCCAGAGCGGAAGAAGTCATTTGATGAATTCCCATCCTTAAAAAAAATGCAGTACGAAGTTCGTGGTATTCCCCGTTTTTTTCTCCGAAGTCGTTAGCTATTCTGGCGGTTGAACTTCACTTGGCGTGTTTGTCAAAATATTCGCGTCACTTATGTAATGCGAAATATACCGAAAGGTTCTCAAAATAAGATTGATTTTGTATTGACGATGTAACAGCATGACATAATATGCGCGAGAGTCGTAACGCGCAGAAGGCGGTATGTTTTGCTACAATTAGTTAACTGCACTGCCATTAGAAAAATCGTGAGAACCGCACAGCCTTGTCTTTATGTACCAATGGCCTTGTACATAGTCTTTATATAACGTATAGTACGAACGTAACGTATACCTAATGGAACTTGAATATGGCAAAAAAACGATATTAATATTAATAATTAATAATAATAAGTTTATTCAATAAGTAGTTTGTACATGGTATACAAAGTTGTCTTATCTACTTAAATGCTATAAAGAAAAACCAGTACAACAATTATAAAATGGGTCATAGGACTCTCTTTCTTATACTTTGTTCTTTAAGTAGCATACTCTGGGTGCATCGTCCTCACATAATATTAAATTAATTTTTGTATACCAAATTTTGTAAAATCATTATTTGAAAAGAGTAACTATGGAGTTTCTTGTCCGTTCTTCTCCATAAGAATCTACCTTTTCGAATGGACAGTAGAGTCACTTTATTAATGTAACATTATTATTTTACTGAACTGTAAACGATGACGTTCAAAAGTGCCGTTTAATGGCCTAATTGAAATAAACGTTTTGACTTTGACTTTGACTTTGACTTTGACTTTGACTTTGACTTTCCTAAACTGGGCAGGAAACCTGTCTATATCTTAAGAAAGAATATCCATTTACACTGAGTATTATTGCGATTACAAAATATTGGTACGTGCAGTGGACGAACAAAGCCAAATAAGCAAGCAATATTAGATATAGGGTATTTCACAAAAAAAATCTAATTGGCCCGTCAGATAGATTTCCAAAAAATATTGGACACGTATTTTTTCTTTTGTCACGTAAACAAAAAATGAAAAAGATGCAGTGCGTTGAAAACTCGTGTGACGTCACTTACCAGTACACTTTTTACTGGAAAGTGACGTTACAAGCCCCTACTCCTAATCTTTGATGCGTTTAAAAAAAAAAAAAAAAATACGTATCCAATATTTTTCGAGTAAGTAGGTAACTGACTGACGTACTAAATAGAATCGGACGGCTTTGGGTGAACAAAAATCATGGAACTCGCGTCATCGTCACCAAACTCTTTGGGTGAACAAAAATCATGGAACTCGTCACCGAACGCTTTAGCTTTCGCTTAGTTTTCACTTCTATCGGCAGTCCCCAAACACCGCCCCGCATTTTTTTTTAGAACTTTGTTTTTTGCATAGGTAGGTACATAAAGTTTATTATATAACTAACAATTATCCTACAAAGAGGAATCAATGAAGGTATAATTAGACGCGTCCGAACACGATGTCCTCAAGCATTCAGACATGAATATTTATGTTTTATTAATTTCAAGGCACCCAAGATTGTTTGAATAATCTGGTGGGTGCGGTATTATTATAAGATGCATTAATGTTTAATAATGACGTTGCAAAAATTACATTTATTTTTATTTTTATTTAATATGGGTTTACTCTTGACTCTAAGTCATAGATGACAGAGACAAAGTCGACGATGGAGCGAGCTTACACAGAATACATACATACATTAATCATTAAGGCCGCCGATGTATCACTACTGTACATAAAATAGGTATAAATAAATAAATAAAATTACAAATAAAAAGTAAAAACAGGGTAAGCGCGAGTCGGACTTGCTCGCAATGGGTTCCGATTTTTCGAACAAATCATGTTTTTTTTTTTACATGTTACACGACTGCCCAAAAATAATGTCATGTTACTTTGAAACCATAGACTTGTTATAAGTGTTCTAGTCTGTAAACTTCACTACTTGTTAATTCTTCATACCACGTACCTACGAAGATAAGTGTGAAAGTACAACCTGATGACAAGTGTTACCACTAAAGTATAAAAACCGGTCGGCATTTAGCGACACTCGCAATACGAGTAGGGATAGTCCGATCCTGCATGGAGTATTGCAGCCACCTTTGGGATGGCTCAGCTAAATACCAACTTGCCGTGCTTGACTCGGTGGAACGCAGAGCTAAGAGGCTCATTGGCGACGTAAAACTGGTGGATGCCAAGCTTCACGGCTTGGCTCATCGCCGCAAGGTTGTCGGTCTTCTACAGATTGTACTTCGGGGAGTGTCCAGGAACTCCACGACCTCATCACACCGGCCCCCTTCTACCATCGGACATCTAGACGCACTGCAAGTTACCATCCCTACCTTGTTGCTATTCCACCAATTCGAACTAAACGTTTCCAAACGTCTTTTATAATGCGCACAGCAAAGGAGTGGAACTCTCTGCCTGCGTCTGTGTTTCCGAACGCATACAACCCTAATCTCTTCAAAATTAGAGTGAACAGGCTTCTTCTGGGTAAGCTCGCTCCATCCATCGCAAACCCATATTAAATAAAAAAAAGGGAAGGTTTTTGCTGTCCACCTAGAATCTTGATGTTTTCATAAGAAGCAACAACAAAGTACCCAAAGACAAAATAAAAGTGACAATAAAAAAGGGGCTTATTTTTTTAAATTATTGTCACTTTTAGCACGTGATTAATTTTCATCTGATTTCTCAAATAAATTTAATTAAACCTATTTAATATTAAAATTATGAATAGAATATTGGGGCTCTCACAATAAAACCATTCATTTGATACGTCGCGCGCCGTCGCGTGGCACAGTTTACAAAACATAGGTTGGCTTTGACAGACTGACAGACAGACACACGAGTGGTTCTAGAAGGGTTCCGCTTTTTCCATACGGAAGTTCGGAACCCTAAAAACATGTATTGGTACTAATAGTACTTCCCCGGACGAGTTATTACATAAAGTGCTCTATTAACTACTCTGTATGGTTCTTTCCTGTGTGGTTCTTTCCTCAAAAGATCATTTCAGACACTGGTCTGCATGGTTCTCATATAACGTATTGTGAATGTGAGGACTATGTAGATCGCCCGCCATATTAGGGTTTCATTTTAGTTAGTCTGGCAGTTTGAGTTATTTATGCGGCCTACCCAAATTTTCTTACTTTGGTATTATTCGTCAAATCGTTGAGCTCCTTAAAGTTCTAAGTTTGAGCTACACGATAACTGACAAATGCTTTCACTGTCTGGACGGGGCCACTCAAATCTGTGTGGTAGTTTCCTTAAAAGGCCACCTCAGACATTAACCTACATGGTTCTCATATGAGTTGGCCAGTACAGATTGTATGGACTTTAAAAGAGACTTTGACCTCTGAGTTTGTTTCGGTGTTTCTTCTCCGGGTAGTCAGCAAGAAAACACCGGCCTCATCTAGCTTAAAAGTGACCAAATAAATTTAAGCACTCCGCTACTGAATGTCAGTAGCGGAGTCAAATTTAAGTGTAAAAGTGTTATGTTTAACCTACTTGCAAAATAAATATCATTTGTAAATTACTCATGATTGCATAACAACCAGCTAATATTTGCCTCCATAAAATTAAATGTAAACACAAAGTCGAGTACAATAAAACACTGTTAACGCGTAACGATAAACCACTATCGCGAATTCTCGGTCATATTCAAAATAACGTATTTTAACGTTCATATACATCGTTATTTCTTGTTCAGACTGGTATTGAATACCGGTGTACAAGGATAACGTGTTTTTAAGAAGGTCGTACCCACTGTGTAAGATGTTAATTCATTCTGGTTAGACGGGAGTCGACCCAAATGTTTTTTAGGGTGATAAAAAGGTGAATAGGATATGGTCTTATTAGCGCCGTCTCTCGAGGGGCTAACAAAGCCGTACAACTTTTATTATAAAATATTTTAATAATACTTTTATTATAAAGTAACTGCATAGGAATCCTATAAGCTTCCTGCGGGACAGGCCTAGCCTATTTCAGGAAGTCTTTGAACATTCTTCTTTGATTAACTATTAAAGAAACTAAACGCTCTTCGCAATTTGTAACCAATATTTTCTTATTGATTAATTTAATTCTAATTCTTAAATCATGTGAATAGCCACCGTAGTTTTGTCTATCGGTGCGGTGATCCGGTTTGAAGAGTTACCTATAGATGCCGATGAATTCTGTGGTAGTCACTAAGTCACAATTTGGGCGACACAGGACTCGATGGTAACCCAAACATTAAGTGCCCAAAAACTAATTTCTATTACGTATCTAGGATCGCAATGAGCATTGCAGATGTGTAAAGCTTACACATTTGCACACGTGACCACTATATTAATTACCGTCGGACTGTCAAACCGCTTATTTGCCGTCGGTAACAATGATCCTATCTTCTACAATTTATTTATTTATTTAAACTTAATGTACAATAGTTGTACATGGGCGGACTTAATGCATCAAGGCATTCTCTACCAGTCAACCTTTGGGTTAAAAAGACTACACTGTGGTAGGTTTACAACAATAAAAATAAAATTTAAAATGGAATTTTGTTTCGGAAAGAATACACAAATAATATATATTATACTAATAAAATACATAAATATGCTAAATAATAAACTAATAAATATATTGTACAATATGTATTCTGGGCACTAGCGAGGAAACACAAATTTGAAGTCGCTAGCCTCTGGTGGCAGGAAGCCTTAACTCAGCCACAGATAAAAGAAAATGAGACAGCAAAATTGCCAGATAGACAGATGTCACAGTAACACATAATAGACCAGATATAATTTACGTTAACAAAACAGAAAATAAAACATATTTAATAGACACCACAGTACCATCAGATTATAACATAGGCCCTAAAGAGATTGAAAAATTGAGCAAATACCACGTACTTAAAACAGAAATAACACGACTATGGAACACACTTACAGAAGTCATACCGGTAGTAATAGGAGCGACAGGAATAGTAGCAAAGAGCATACACAGATATTGTGATAAATTAGATGCAGGCATTAACATACATACTCTACAGAAGCAAACAGCTATACACACAGTTACCATCTTGAGCAAAGTACTGGGGCACACAGTATTTGTTACCAATTAGCAGGGGATCCGAACCTCCTTTTCCCTGAGGGTCTCAGAGCGGGAGCAAGGAAAAACCACCGGGAGCAAACCCGACTAGAAAAACATTTTCAAAAACAAATATAGATAAATATCATATTTAATATTCTTACTGATTAAGAGAATTTATAATAATCATGACGAAGAACAACTAAGAATGACAAGCTTTTAAGTAGTATTTTCGGATTTTTCGCTTAAAGGTAAATTTAGACTCCGCCTTCTTGATGTCAAAGGGTATTGGTGCGAGAAAGGTAGGCAAAGCCATCGGTAATGAATAGTAATGAATGATGCACTGGTTTGATCAAAGCTCTGAAGCCTTCAAAATGGACGACATCCAATTCATACGTTACCAACGTACGTACTGTAGGCACTTTCGGCTAATTTAAAGTTAATTAAATCTAGCACCGTATATCCTGTTTGCATCACTTTTAAACAGGCATGAAGCAGAGCAAAGAGCGTCTTGCGGAAACAAAAAAACATGAGGTAAACGACATTTAAATAGGATTTGAATATCATTGTCAAGATTGAGAATCTAATGAAGTAATGACGCAGCACTGACAAGGCGTGCCCTTGAACCAACTGAACTTTAGGCTAAATAATTCATGTTTTAAATAAGTCTAGTCTTATTACCAGATATCGGAATAGGTAATATTAACCTAATGTTCGTGGAAGTAAGTAACATAGAGTGGATAATATCTCCTGTAAAATCCCGGAATTATAAATGAAATCATGACAATTAAAACCCGGGATTATAAAAACATGAACTGGACTTTGAGTTTAGTTACAAATTATTATTTATTTGGAGAATCAAAAGAAGAAAGAGTCGTGCGAAAACAAAGCTATTTAATTACAGTTTTTGTAGGTACGGTACTCCAAAAACATATTTAAGATTCTTCTATATAATAATTATAATCAAAGCGCAATAAGTAATTTGCAATTTCTTAAATCTCGGGATACAATCGTCATGTTTATGATTCCGGGATCTCTGCTTATTAGATAACTTGTAAAAGATTAGTGCAATATTGTAAAAGAGTTGTGTTATAAATATAATTAAATTTTGGTGTACAATCCTAATATATAAAATCCTTCCGTTACTGAGAGACTGAGTGACTGACAGACAAAGCTCAACCGAAACTACTGGTCGTAGAAAGCTGAAATTTGGCATGTAGCTTCCTTGGGGAGTGTAAGAGAGCACTAAGAGAGGATTTCCCGAAATTTCTACGGGAACGGGATAAAACGGGATATGCGCGTACGAAGTCGCGGGCCTAGTAAAGTACATTACTTTATCTACCTGTACGTGTACACGACTCTATACCACACATTTTGTAAATAACAAAATAATTAAGGTCTGAAAATCCACAATACTAAAGTAAATAAAATCCAGACAAGTGTGAGACGGACTGCGCATCAAGGGTTCGCAATACCGCATTTTTTTGACACCCGCAAAACCTATTGGGCACTTGTGGTTGACGTATGAGGTCTCCTAATGTTACGAAAGTACGGAACCCTTTATGCGAGTCAGACTGGCAATGAATCAGAATCAGAAATAATTTATTTGCAAAGAATGTAGGTAACAAAACATAGTTTTGACGGTGTAAAGGGTAAAACAATTGGATCCAGAACATTCTACCGTATGGCATGCAACATATAATAATCATAAGTATTGCAAATCTATATTAATCAATAATTGTCAGGTAATCATTTTTAAATGTCTTATTTTTAAAAGTAAAATTCACCGGAAATCAAATTGGTTTAAAAAAAATCATCCAAAGAAAAAGAAAGAAAGAAAGAAATAAAGAAAGAAAATTGCATTTATTGGCACAATAATAAAATTAAAAAAAACACCTTACACATAGAGAATATCCACCCAATTCCCAAACCAATCCCAATCTGAGCCTTTTAAGAATTTGCTGAAGAGGAATCCTATGGGGCTATTCTATTTCTACGTTTCTATGTTCGTGGCAAACAGGAGCTCGCGGTTAAATAATAACAGCTGCACAGGTCGATCTTAAAGGTTAAGCAACGCTTGCCAAGGTTGGTATGTGGATGGGTGACCATCTTAACATGCCGAGCTTCCTCCGTGCCTCGGAAAGCACGTTAAGCTGTAGGTTCCGGCTGTCATTTGTAGATTTTGGCAGTCGTTACGGATTGTCCGAGGCCAGTAAATCTGACTCTAGTCTTGCCAAGAAGTACCGTGTTACCAGGTTAATGTTTTGTGGAGGTCTGGTAGGCAGCCGCTCCACGTAAAATACTGGTATTCAGCTGAATCCGGTTTGACTGGAAGCTGACCCCAATATAGTTGGGAAAAACCAGGCAGGTGATAATGTTATGTGCCAAATAAACATGTTTCATGTTTGACTGGCCTGTTGGTCGAGTGGTGACCCTGACTGCTTAACCGGAGGTCGTGGGTTCGATTCCCACCCAGGACAAACCTTTGTGTGATGAGCATGATCATTTGTTCTGTGTCTGGGTGTAATTTGTCCATAATATGTATGTATTTAGAAATATATAAGCATGTTTATCAGTTGTCTGGTTGCCATAGCACAGGCTCTGCCTAGTTTGGGATCGGATGACCGTGTGTGAGTTGTCCCAGGATATATTATTATTATTATCAATTTATTTCTTTCTTTCAACAACTACTTGTAGCAAAGAAAATGCTACCCACGAGCTGTTAAAGAGAGTGTAAAGATCGTACTACTGTAACGTATAAGAACAACCGTTATCAATTGTCTAGCCGGCACAATCTTATCAAGGGTTGCCACTTTTCATTGGAAGAAAATTTATTTTTCGTTTTGAATTTGTGAAAATTGTAGAAAATAAAGCTTTTTTCATACTTTGTACTGTTTTTATTTGGAAGTCGGTTGTATTTTTTTGTAAAAAGTTTTTTTTTCACTTTTTGTGGTTCACATGTGCTTACCCCTTCACAGCGTACCGGCGTGGTGTAAACAATAGACAGACATAAGATTTCAGCAATCCCAGTCCATTCGCTATCATTTATTGAGGAGTTCCGTTTCCTATCTCCGAAGTTCTTCATCAGATCTGCACCAAATTGAAATAGGAAGGACTCCGAGAAAGTACTCTTCCAAAAACTACCCAAATCGCTTCAAGTGTGCCTATAAAATTTGAAGAGCTCTGTTTCTCCGGGATCCCATCATCAGAACCTGACTTGATGATCATGGGACCACCTGGAAAGTATACCATTTCAAACAAAAAAGAATCCAAATCGGTCCAGCCATCTTCGAGTAATCGGGGAACATACATAAAAAAAAGGTTACGACGAATTGAGAACCTCCTCCTTCTTTTGAAGTCGGTTAAAAAGTACCTCAATTGTTTTTTCCCCTTTTTAGCAAACAATTAAGTGATTTCGCACTAGTGCAGACTATGCTAATAGTATAAATTCGAAATATTTGATGGATGTATGTTTGTTACTCAATCACGTCAAAACGGCTGAACAGCTCTTGATGAAATTTGACATAGAAGTAGATTATAGTCTTTAGTAACACATAGGATTCTTTTTATTCCGGGATTATGTGCCCTTGGGATAATTTTCGACATTCACGCGGGCGGCAGCTAGTAGTAGATACATATATACGATACTATTTAAGCGATACCTTCTTAGTTCGATTCTTGGGTCGCCACCTACTACCTACAGTGGACTTATACAGATATAACCTCAGGCCAAATAGAAAAATTACCTTTTTATTTGGTCTGAGGACATAAATGGCCAAATCTCTGTGTTTTAAAATTATAATAATAATATCTTTAATATCTTTGGACAACTCACACACCTAATATAATAATATATATATAGCCATCCAATCCCAAACTAGGCAGAGCCTGTACTATGGCAACCAGACAACTGATAAACATACTTATATATTTCTAAATACATACATATTATAGAGAAATTACACCCAGACACAGAACAAATGATCATGCTCATCACACAAAGATTTGTCCTGGGTGGGAATCGAACCCACGACCTCCGGTTTAGCAGTCAGGGTCACTAACCACTCGACCAACATAGACTCCTATTTCTTTGGCCCGGCAATTTTCCTTTGGAATGCGCTCCCTCTGAACATCAGGACGGCAACCAGTCGGTTGTCCTTTAAGGTGAAGGCACGTGAGCACATTCGCAAGAAATTGGTAGAATCATCACAGCGTTAATTCGTTGGAATGTTTTTTCTTAATGACTTTGTTTATGTGTAGGTATGTATTTATAAATGTTTTTTTTTTTGTTCTCTTTATTTGTTTTTCTTTAAGTTGCACCTGCCATGTTGTCTCTGCACCACCCTAAGCTCGACTGGTAGAAAATGCCTAAGGCATTAAGTCCGCTTTTGTACAGTGTTTTTACTATTGCATAAAGTATTCATAAATGAAAACAGCAGTGGCACTCTGGGAGTGCCGACAGAAGTGAAAACTTGAACAAAAATGCCCAACGCGCCTCGCGATCCACTACCGTCGCCGACCGCGCGCTGCGTCGTAACGTAGCGAATCGCATAGCGATTCCTTCGAGATATAAAATCTTAAATATCTCGAAAACGGCAAGTCTAATCGCAAAAATAACTAAAATTTTGGCTCCCTTGTAAAAAGATCCATAAGACCTAAATTCATTAAAAAAATTAAACTTAAATTATAGACTCCCATATGACTCTCAAAAAAGCCCAACGCGCCTAAAGAAGTTTTCACTTTAAAAAAACATAAAAGCAACGAAAGAGTATTTCCATAAAAGGTGGCAGCCCTAATCTCAACGGCCGCTGTGTCGGTCCGAATCTCGCCGGTGACATAATTCGTCTGACGACTTCTAATCGGTAACGATCGCATGTTTATAAATAGAAGTGGATTGTTTACTTATTGAGGTTTGGCAGTTGAGCCACTACTTTTTAAACAACGGCTCAAGATAGGTACCTACTTACGAGTACCGGCTGTGATTTTAATCCTGGTATGTCATGGTGAATAGACAGACTTACACTTAGTGCCAATGATTTTTCCCCTTTTCACCGACTTAAGGGTGTGTTTCCACCAGAGATTTGCGAGGATGCGTAGCGAGAGATGTGTTTGTTAAGAACAAATAGAATTACTTCATTGACCTAACTTCGCTCTACGTAGCTCCGGTGGAAACGGCCTTGCGGCGTAAGGTTTTTATACGTAACAAAACAAGCGAAGGATGGGTACGAGAGAGGTGTGTGAGAGATGTGTGCGAGGAATGTGTGCGAGAGATGTGTGCGAGGAATGTGTGCGAGGGATGTGTGAGAGGAATGTGTGCGAGGGATGTGTGCCGAGGGATGGACGAAAGCGAGAAACAGAAAAGAGTCCGCTACACATCCTTGCATCTATATTTGGTACCTATAAATTTCTGTGTATATTGAGGTCGGCTTCCAGTCAATACCGGATTCAGCTGAATACTAGTATTTTACGTGGAGCAGCTGCCTACCAGACTTCCACAACCCATTTACTGGGTAACACGGTACTTCTTGGCAAGACTGGAGTCAGATTTACTGGCTTCTGACAATCCGTAACGGCTGCCAAAGATCTATAAATGACAGCCAGCACCAACGGATTAACGTGTTTTCCGAGGCACGGAGGAAATTCGGTATGTTAAGATGGTCACGCATCCACAGACCAACCTTGGCAAGCGTAGCTTAACCTTAAATATGACCACGGACTTTTAAAACATCCTGTATATTCTCTTAGATGACTGTATAGAAACCATCGCATTTATGTATGTAAGTATATCAAAGCTTACAGGAGAAGACGCCCTGGGCGTCGGGAGTCGCAGGGCGATTCATCACCACCAGGCCCGGGTCGAAGGCGCGTTGTGTTTTACGCGCGACTCAAAGAGATGTCAGCATAGAAGACGGGGCCTGCCAGGGTTGCGGAATTTGTTCGAAAGAGTCACCGCGGCGCTGGAACGCAGAGGGCTTTAGAAGGAACACGGACGGGTTTTAGTCAGTTAGAGTCTGACACGCCCTTTCGCTCTATCCAGAGCAGAAAAAGTCATTTGATAATTTCCCATTTAAAAAAAAATAAGTATATCATTGCTGATGTTTAATGATAAAGTCGTCCATAGAGATCCGATGTCGAGGCACGAAAGTGGAACAGACGATTTACTTTCGCCTTAACTGGAATGTTTTAGTATGAGCATTCATTTACGAATTTCTAATGACTAACTTAGTTGGTATTAATTCATTGATTGTCTTGTTTGTGTGCAGATCAGTCCTGAAATCTATTTGTAAGGGCAGAGTGTAATTAAATGGTTTTTTTCGCATTTTCTTTTTGATATTTTTCCGTTATTAATGTACTCGCGTTTGGTCACCTTCACCTGACGGTACGCGTTGTTTTGTCGAGCATGCTAGCCTAGAATTAACCTATTCACGCTTGACTGTTAGACCCCTGGTTTTACTAGGTATATTCATATCAGGAAATACAAACCCCGGCAGATAATTCCAGTCCTTAGCTGTACGCACAATTAAAATATTTCAGAACGTTTCGAGCGTAGGTATTAATTGAATTGGATTCGGATTTTTAACAGACTGGAATATCTATGAATTCTTCACTTGTTACTGCCTGAGTATTATTACATGGGAGAATAGATCATTGACAAGATTTTAGAAGTAATCCTAAGTAACCTAAATATCCTAAGGGTTTGGTAGTGTTAGCATACCTACACAATAATCGACTATTTAGTTTATTTTATTTGTGGGTTGCAACACTGTTATTTTACTTTTCGAATACATTTATTATTTGTTGTCACAAATAATAAATGTGTCGATAATATTTTTTTTAATTTTCAAAAGTGCTCTATGGGGTTCTTTATGGGTAGGTACTTACTTTTGAAAATAAAGCGGTGCGTTGCGTTTAAAGTTGGTTCGATTCGATGTTGAGCTACAGACGACAACGGAGGATTCGAGTCTCAAGTTAAGTTTTTTAATACAGTTACTCAGTAATAAAAGTGATTGGATTAGTGTTCCTGTGTGTACCTACTTTCTTTCAGTAGTGTCTGCCTGTGTTCAATTTCACAAACAAAGAGCAATTGATCATCATCATTGGTCACTTATAATATAAGTGACCAATGATGATGATCAATTGCTCTCTTTAACATATTATGTTAAAGAGTTACTTTCATCGTTCTATAACTTCAAATCTACTCTGTAGGTATAGTTGTTCAAATTAATTCAAGTGTTCGCTTAGCTTCATCAAAGTTGCGCCACCAATAACTGCACCCATTGTTATTTATCCGAACCATTGACCTTGCTTTAACCACAAAATAAATAGTTTTAACAAATAAAACCGGCCTATAAACCTGCAACTATTATCATTTATTGAATAAAACTCCAATTACGGTCAATAAAAGTCATTCACGCAAAACTTTTTCTGTTGCAACATCGCAACATGGCGGTTTGGCGCCAAAAAGTTTGACATTTCTGATAGCTGTCACTTTGAAAAACATGGCTTGTTTTTTTTTTGTTACTTACAATTTTTAATTGTTCAGCCTTGACACTTGAATTAAAAACACGATTTTTAATCCTTAATTGGACAAGAAAGCACGACTTGTATTGAAAACACGTTTGTTTGCGAAGTTGTTTTGTAATCTAGAGGTCTAATGACTAGCATGTCGTTAGTCGATAGTGATATACTTAGGTACTAAAGTTTAATAAGTAACAAAAATGCCTATAATTAATTATCAAGATGAACTTGCCTTCGCCCGCGTGTAAGTCGAAAATTATCCTCCCCCTCCTCCATTTAAAGAATACTATCTCCTAATCTAGGCCACGATCGTGTTCCAAATTTCATCCAAATTCTTTCAGTCGTTGAAGCGTGTGTTACTGAAAGACGTAAATTTAAGATTGTTAAATAATAATATTTAATTAAATAATGAACCATGAGATTGCACTTATAATCCTTGGTTCGGGGAAGTAAACGAACAAAAATCAAAGAATAAACTGTCAAGGTGCATTTATAGCACATTTCTAGTTTAGTATCCACAGCTTTTCAATAAAACTATAAACAGCCATGGCTTCGTAAGATTTCCCCTAGTTCCATGGATAAAAAAATGTGTGTCGACGAGGATGGGATTCGAACCCACGCGTGCAGAGCACATTGGATTAGCAGTCCAACGCCTTAACCTCTCGGCCACCTCGTCTTGTTGCTTCTGCAGCTATATAGCTTACTGCTAGGAATTGAAATCCAGCACTGTTTAATCCCCCGAAAAACAAAAATGTAAAAAAGGCCAAGTTCCTATCTCTAAAAATTCAGCCTAAAAAAGTAGTGACAATAATAGGCCAAGTTTTTCAGAACTGAAGAATAGTCCATGACTCTAACATGTTTCTTTTGAGAATACCAGTGAACAGAGAGCTTGGATCTTTCCTGATTACTTTTCCTGTATAAAAAAGATGAAACACTCGAAAAATAGTTTTCTTAAAAATATGACCCTATCATCACCTTTTTTTTCCGGGGGAAACCTTCAAAAGGCGCCAGGACTTTTGGGGAAAAAGACCAGGGAGTATGGGATTTTTACCTTACTAAAACCACCCCGGTGATCACCATCAGCACATTGAAGGGGCCCCGGTACCTCTTAAAAGACCACTCCAAAACCCCCTCTGTGCACTGCCTGTTATGGCACATCCCTGGGGAGACTGTAGAGGGGTTTCCCCTGAGCCTCACTGTACACGGCAGCACGTTATCACTGTACCACCATCCTTCCCGGGATAACTTGGCAAGTATTTTTCTACAACGTCGATTTTACAATCAATTTAATAAGGAAAAAACTTTCAGAGTTTCATCAAATTGTGATTATTAGAAGCAAAGTTATAAGAGGGGCGAAAACAGCTCGAAAAGTTTCGTGTAATATACACTCTGTCACTGCGTGCGTTAGGCCGGAACTTGGCCTGGCGCACTGCCGTGCGCCTAGATCAGTTTCCTTTATTCAGAGAATAAGTTTCGTTCGTTGAGTCTTCCAATGACTCAAAGAATCAAAGCATTTATTTCAATTAGACCATTTATAGGCACTTTTGAATTGTCAAGTTCGGTCGGTCAAAAAGATGAACGAGCTCTTCGCACGTTCCAAAGCGTAGATCTCCATGGAGAAGAACGTGCAAGAAACTCCACGGACACTCTTTTAAGAATACTTTTTTTATTATTTTTTTTTACTAAGAAATTTAACTTCAGAATTATCCAATCACACAGATTCATCAAAATTTGCACAAAATGTTGCAGGATCCCCCAGTCCCTAAAAGTACGCTGGATGTGCAAGCTGTTGCGGGATCCCGCAGTCTCTTAAACTATGCTGAATCCAGCTGGATTGCAGGACCCCCACTTTGCTGGATTGCAATCCCTATTATTATTTCATGTTTTTAAAATACTTCAAAAAAAAAAAAAAAAAATTAAATCGGTTGTATTTTTATTCATGTTTGTTAGGTATCTCAATACTGTTATTTTTTTATGTAAGAGGATATACTTAAGTACTTTCCGATTGGTTCCATAGAAATTTTATCAAAATCGGTTCAGTAATTTGGTTTCTAAACCAAAATAGCTATAAAATATGTCATCCAAGTTAACGAAATGCGTATTTTGCTTTCCTGTGACTTTCCAGTGGTGTTGTTAGGTGTGGGGGTTACACGAATTTCTTCGTATAACACCGACTTTCGAAATTAAAGTAATTTAATACTTTAATTTAATTTAGTAATTTTTTTACTCCGACTTGGTAGATCACCGATTCACAAAGATTCCGCCTTGAAGTTTGCCAAAGAAAGATGGAACGCAGCATTCTGGGCGTACCGTTGGCCAAAAGTCTCCACACAATGGGTGCACTAGTATTAGATAAGTATAAGTTTCACTTCTTTCTTTCATTCCTGAACAGATCAAGCAGGTTCTTTGAAGTAGTCTTCTTTTCTCTTCTTTAACAAAGTATTTAATTAAATACAATTATATTAAAAAGAAGTCAGTCACAGACAATGTCAGCATGACGTTGGTGCTACAAAAATTCTAAACTGCAATATTTTTTATATGTATTTATTTTAGAAATTGTGTGTGCTTTGCAATATTTTCTATGTCATTATATGTAAATCTTTAGAATTTTTATAATGTAAGTGTTAAATTCTGTTCATCATTTCTGCTAGGAGTCCCAGTTATCTAGGGATAGTTATGTAAAACTGTTCCGTTGGGCTCGCGGTCGCACACGACTGCTGAGCGTGGGGTCCTGGGTACGATTACCAGGTCGTGCAAAATTGCAATTGTATTTTTCCATTAGGAATTACTCTGTAACAGTCTGGAGTTTGGAAGTTGGTGGTGTGACACCTCCATGCTTCGGAAAGCATGTTAAACCATCGGTCCTGTGCCTGATCTCTGCCCGGTCGTGACGGATTGCCATTCCATCTGATTATGAGAGGGATAGAAGAGGGAGTGCATCTGTGTTTGCGCACACATTTATGCACCATTCCGCACCGATGGCTAGTCTACGTTGAGATTGGCCGCCATGGCCGAAATCGGTGAGGAGGACTATGTCCTATGATTGTCTACCAGTGTAACCAGATGCAGCTAAACTTTCGCGCCATTCACCGGGCAGAAATTCAGACTCCGAGCTGCTACTGAAATTTTCTAGACGAAAAAGCTCAAAAACACTGCCCGATCTAGGGATCGAACTCAAGACCCCACGTTCAGAAGTCGCACTTGCGACAACTAGACAATAGAGGTACGCGGAACTGGGTGTAGAATCCCGCAAACCTCCATAGAAAAGGGAGGATCTTCAGACCAGATCAGATACAACACCTGGTTGCGTCTGATGGGTAATTGCCTAATGGTTGATATTTGGGCTGTTGTATATGTTCAAGTCGCTCGGAAAACCCTGATATCTCGAAGCAAGATTTTTGTGACGTCAGGTTTTTAGTTTGTATGTCAAAATCAAAGTCAAAGTAATAACATTCAAACTTGACCAATTTATTGAGGAGATCTGCATTCAAGTCGTAGTAGCACACATCACCATAGTCAATCATGGGGAAAATTAGGGACTGTACTAGCATTGCCTTTATGTGAGCTGGGAGAAGATTTTTCAGCCGATACAGAGACCGCAACGTTCCGGTAACTTTCCGACTGACACTCGTGATCTGCTTTCGCCAGTCAAGACAGGTGTCGACATGCAGACCGAGATCCTTAATCTCGGAACCAAACGGAATGACTGTGTTGTCAAAGATTAAGGGCGGTACAGTTAAGCTATTCAGCTTTCTCAAGCTATGGGAACTTGCATATTAAATATAGTAAATAAATCAACAAGCTCTCTACTACACCCTAGATCATCCTATGGAGCAGGACCAGCGTGTTTCCAAGCATGTGACGGTATAGATGTCGCATCAACGTCAGTTGTTTAGTTAGCATGAAGAGGTAGGCATAGATGCCGCTACAAGATCATAAATAATAGAGGAATTGATGAATGATGTCGTTTCAGGCCAACAACTTCCAACGACGAATGGCAAGCCTGTTACAGGCCTGATATCTGCTATTCCATTCTCAGACTGCTAAAAATGACAGTAAGTACACACAACAGTAAATATCATTATCTGTCTAGCCTTTTCGCAACTATATTCGGGTCGGCTTCCAGTCAAACCGGATTCAGCTGAATACCAGTATTTTACGTGGAGCGGCTGCCTACCAGACCTCCACAAAACGTTAAACAACAACAGTAAATATAATTTCGCAGAATTTGCTACAGCACTTGCGTAGGTACGCAATCAATTACGAGTTTTCTACAAAGAGCACTGCTGTTTAGATGATATTTACGACCAAGAGGCGGGAACCTCNAGAGGCGGGAACCTCTCTTGACACAATTTACTCCTAAGGTGGCCTGTCCTACGGGCCTGCAGACGGCGAGCGATGGGTAGCTCGTCGTCCGATAAAGACCAACTGCCCTACTATGACGTGCTAATGCCATCCAATTCCGATGATGTAAACGGGAGAGTGTTATTCGCTATGTATAGCTCCGTCTCTCTCTAAGAGCGGAATCATGATCGTTTCAAGACTTCATAGTAGGGCCGCAGGCTCGGGTCGACGGGGCGTTGTGCTCCACGCGCGCCTTAAAGTAATGCATAGTCGACGGGGCCTGCTAGGGTCAGTGGCCACCAGGGAACAGGAATGTAAAAAGAGTTACCGCGGCCGTGGAACGCGGAAGAAACACGGGTGGGTTTTAGTCAGGAAGAGTCTGGCACTCCCTCCCGCTCCACCCAGAGCCGAAAAAGTTATTTGATGATTTGTCATCCACAAAACAAAAGGTGTCCTGTCCAGCCGGTCGAGTGATCACGAAGTGAGCTGTCAATCCATATAATCAAGATGGATTGACAGCTCACTTCGTGATCACTTCACCCAAGCCTTCGGAATCGATCGGCTGGATTGCTTGTGAAGTTAGTCGAATAGCAGTTGTGGAATCTCTGTGGTTCGTGTTGGCAAACCAGCCCCAATTACCAGTTTTTCAAAATGCACCCATAGAGTAAAATCCTTCATTTCAGTTTATCCCCATCTCAATGAACTAAAGATAAATACGGCATGGAAGGGGACGGTGAGGGCTTGGTGGCGATAGTCCAGGGTCTGGAGAACTCAGGAGTGACCCTCACTGTCTGCAACAGGCCCAGGCAGAACTCGGATAGGAGCAGGCCTTCTGGACATAGAATACGTGAGTCTTTTATGCTTAGTTCTTCTTTAAGAGGTCTGTGGTGACCTTTTAGAGGTATGCAGTACAGAGAGTAAACTCCCGCACACCTCCACCGAAAATGGGAGGATCCTCCGACCAGACGGTTGTTGTGTCTGGTGGGCAACTGCCCGATAGTTGATATTCGGACTGTTGTATATGTTCAAATTGCACGGAGAACTTTGCTTGCGTGATGCAGGATTTCGTTGTTAGTTCGTCGTAGATGGCGCTGCGGTTCTTTTCGTTGCCGTACAAATTTCGTTTCTTAGTTTTTCATGTGGCGGCATTGTTGCCACTATTACCTCCAGGCAAGCAGAAATATTTGGGGTGATTGGCCAATTTAATAAGGGAAGACCAGAGAGTAGTTGTGTCTGGTGGGCAACTAATGGATTATTGTTCTCGTGCTCTTCATCAGCATCATCACCCACAGCCCGACTTAGCCCACTGCTGAGCATAGGCCTCTCTTCTCTTGTGCCAATTCCCACGTTCCTGGGCCAGCCTCATCCAGGTTCTACCCGCGATGGCAACAGTCATCTTTGTAGTTCGTATAAAACGGTACCTATTGATGACGCACAGTATAATCTATTCGATTTGCAAGCGGGTTCGCTCGTTTTAAAGTAGCCTGCAGTCTCCAGAGAGTATCTATCTATGTACCAAAATTAATCAAATCGGTTCAACAATTTAGATTTGAAAGCGTAACAAACAAACTACAATATACTGGGTGATTGATAAGTAAGTGTGTTCCTTGAAATTGCTTGAAATTCTTTTATTTCTTGAACTTGACTTGAAATTGCCTGAAATTGGGCTGTCCTGTTGGTCGAGTGGATAGTGACCCTGACTGCTAAACCGGAGGTCGTGGGTTCGATTCCCACCCAGGACAAATCTTTGTGTGATGAGCATGATCATTTGTTCTGTGTCTGGGTGTAATTTGTCTATAATATGTATGTATTTAGAAATATATAAGTATGTTTATCAGTTGTCTGGTTGCCATAGCACAGGCTCTGCCTAGTTTGGGATCGGATGACCGTGTGTGAGTTGTCCCAAGATATTTTTTTTTTAGATAGTAATTTTATTTTATTTTAGACTGTAACCATGAATGTTTCACATATGGTGTAAGCCTATAATAGGCATTCATACCAGCACTCATATTTTGGTTGTTGTTTCTTGCTCTAAGTAGTGTATGTACTGCTGTTGGTGTACCTACCCAATAATAAATAAATAAATGGGTTATATAGAGCTGATTTGCAACGATTTTGACCCCGAAAACTTGGGGTCCACTTTGGGTGGTTTTCGAGTTATCAATGTTTTTTAAGATTTTTCATAAAATTTCTACCTCATAACCAAAAAATGCAAATGGTGAGAAATCTGTTCCAGTCTGGATAGTCAATTGATATATGATTCCCTCCAATAACAGTTTATTAAAAAAGTAGCCATTTCTTTGGAAATGAAGCGTCGCAAAGTTCAAACTGTGAAAATTTCTTATAGTTCGGCCGTTCAGAGAATGCGTTCCTGACACGTCGCGATTGAACTGACGACGTAACTTTGTAATGGCGTTGCAGTTACGATAAAAATATTTTTGCTGGTTGTTTACCGTTTTAACAATTGATGAGCATTAAAACAACATTATTATATCAATAATCAATGAATGTTATAATTTTGTGCCAAACTGAGTGTCAAATAACTTGGTAAACAATATTTTTCTAAATCTATACTGCGCTATTACAAGGTTATGTCAGCGCTTTATATTTGTAGTGCTGTGCTAAAAATAACAGGCAAGTATCGTAATCTGTTCTTATACAGTTATACTTATAATATAAAATAATACGCTTTGTTTTTCTTTTTAAGAATTTGAAAATAATGGACTATAAGATAACTTTTATGAAATATAAAAATAAAACTATGACCAAACCGAACGCGCGAAAGAAAGTAGCATTTTTATATTTAGGTTGAAAATGGTAACCCCAAATGGCGTTGGGCCGCCATTTTGTGACGCTAAAACAGTCGTCTGTTGTCGTTTCGTGCGCATAGACCACGTTCTTCAAGTGTTTTCGATCTGTTTTTATTTGATTACCCGGCTTTCGTTTAATGGACTGTTTCTGCTTTTCAAACTGACATCGGCGCTAAATCGGACTTCGATTGTGTTTTGTATTGCGTTCTTTTTACTTTTGGTGCATAATAATGCCTAAACGTGGACAAACATTGAAAAGTGGAGCCCGTGAGTTAATCATCAAGCTGCAAGATTACTTTGAGCGGGAGCGGCAAAATTGCGGACCCCTGGTACCTGTCGAACAAGTACAAGAACGCGTCTCTCAGGCGCTTGGAGTTAGCAAACGAACGATAACAAATATTAATAAAGAAAAGTTCGGCTCGACTGGCATGGAAGATAATATTTTACGTACTCCGAAGAAGAAACGTAGAACTAAACCCGTGACAGATATTGACACCTTTGACGCCGATGCAATCAGAAATCATATATATGGTTACTATTCCAGAAATGAATATCTCAACAGGAAGAAGCTTTTGGCATCGTTAAGAGAAGCTGGACTGTTTAGCGGGGGTAAAACTGCTTTAACCAAAATCTTAAAAGATATTGGTTTTTCGTATAAAAAAACAGACAAAAGAAAAATTTTATTAGAACGATACGACATAATTTTAAAACGGATAAGTTTTTTGAGAGAAGCAAAAAAAATTGATAACTGGGATAATGTAGTGTTCATTGACGAGACATGGCTAAACGCCAATCACACGGTTTCCCGTTCTTGGACGGATGATACACAAGCGTCGACGTCAAAAGTACCAATGGGTAAGGGGGCCCGTCTGATAATATGCCACGCAGGTTCTACAAAATACGGCTTTGTGGAGAGTGTTACTGGCATTTCAATCAAAAACCACAAATGACTACCACGAGGAAATGAATGCCACTATATTTAAAGAGTGGTTCCAGAACGTGCTTTTGCCCAGCCTACCAGAGCCTTCTGTAATATTCATGGATAATGCCTCCTATCACTCGGTTCAAATACAGAAACCACCTACCCAAGCTAATAAAAAAGAAGAAATGGTGGCTTGGTTACAAGCAAAACGCATTGACGCAAATATGCAGATGCTAAAAGCAGAGCTAATTAAATTAGTTAAAGAAAATAAAGCGGCAAATGTGCGATACGAAATCGATGAACTGGCTCTGGAGTACGGTCATCGCGTTCTAAGAATTTATTTATTTATTTATTTGAAAAAGATGATGACCCTATTAAAAGAAGCCTGCGGGGAAGTCACAAGAGATGACTGGGCAAAGGTTGTTGAGAAGACTAAAAACCTGATTTTGGAACATTTTGACCGAGATATGAGGATTGATTCTGTTATTGATAATAATATATACATGTAGAAAAATATACATGTATAAAAATATACATGTAGGCGAAGATGATGAAGACACCACCTCCTCAAGCGAATCGGAGTCTGATTAATATTCTGTACGCACATTCAATTCAATGTACTTACTTTATTGCATAGAAATACAGATTGTAACTTTGTAACAAAGAATAAATAAAACAATTTTATTATATGAATATTACCTTTTTTTGGTTTCCACTTAAATAACTAAAATATAAATTTTAAATGATTCCGCCAATTTAAAACGAAAATAATCATAAAATAATGCGGCGGTTCATTTTGGAGGAACGGTAACGAACTCAGTGTTATGTTGTGCCCATCACTAGTCGTGACTAACTGATAGGTGTCAGGAACGCATTCTCTGAACGGCCGTAGTATAAAACATCTTCTTATTATTGAGACAGTTACTGAAAATAAATGTACACTGTTTGTAACTTGACGTACAAATAACACTAGACCCTTCCTTGTTTAATTAACTTTCTAAAATGGTATAACAGTTCCTACCTACTTTTGGCAAGTGTTGGAAAAATAAACTCAAATGTTCCCGACAGGGTAGTACTAAATTACCAGTAGTATTAGAGCGCAGGGGCGGATCCATCTGCCAGGGTTGCGGAATTTGTTCGAAAGAGTCACCACGACCCTGGAACGCAAAGGGCTTTAGAAGGAACACGGATGGGTTTTAGTCAAAGTTAGCGAAAGACCACATTTGATGATTTCCCATGCTTTCAAAAAAAAAGGATTGCCGTTAGGGGGCAGCTTAACCCCGTTGAGGGTCGGTTTTAGCAAGGTAAATTATTAAAAAGCAATATAACATTTTATTCTGCCAAACGCATAAGGTCGCGTTCCCACTGTGTCGCGACGACAGATTATCGTGTCGTTTAAAGCGTCGTGGCTTGTGGATTTAAATGGAGGTGTTCACATATAGGACGACACGATTAACCGTCGTCCACGACTTTTAACGTAAAAATGTATGGCAGTCGTCCAAAATGAAAAAATCTTCGCGACATAGTGGGAACGCGCCCTAACAAGCCTTATTGGAGATGCCAATGTTAGAGCGCCTTATAAAAGAGTCATCGAGTTAAGTAATGAAGCAAGATTGCTCTGCACAGTGAGAAGGCAATATGTTCCGACTTTATATTTGAGTGGTTAATCGCAATCCTAACTATATATTATCCTACTATAATAAAGCTGAAGAGTTCGTTTGAACGCGCTAATCTCTGGGACCCATATTATTTCTATATGATAGCCACATTCATGCGGAAGACTATACGTACGGGAAATTCCAACGGGAACGAGAAAAAACGGGATGTACGAGTACGAAGTCGCGGGTAAAAGCTATATTATAAATACGAAAGTAAGTTAGTTTGTTACGCCTTCACGCCTAAATCAGCGAGCTGATTCCGATGAAATTTGTTGCTGAGGTAGATGGGACCCTGGAAACGGTTATACAGGGTGTATCAGAAGTGCGTGGTCGTATTTAAGGGTGATGTTGGGTAACTGATATATATTAAGGAAAAAATAGCAAAACACCAAAAAAAAAATTTGGTACTTACAAGTTTTCGCGAAAATCTAAATTTGCCCATATCTCTTTATCGTGTTGACTCAGGACCTTGATTTTTATACACCTAATAGAGACTATAGACCTTAGTATCTGGTATAAATTTCAACTTGCTAGTTTCACCCGTTCCTGAGAAAATCGGTGGTGAAACATGGACAGACAGACGGACAAAAGAGTGACCATATAAGGGTTCTTTTTTTTTACCTTTTGAGGTAGGTACGGAACCTTAAAAAGACTATAGACAAAAAAAACTACTAAAAAGTTTCGTACAAATGACTTTTCAAGCAGTCGATGCACATGGTGACATTAAATCTGTGATTGAACTGAAGTAAAAGCCACCAACTGTTACAGAACTAACAGACTGCTTGAAAAGTCATTTGTTCGGAACTTTTGAGTCGTTTTTTAGGGTTCCGTACGCAAAGGGTAAAACGGGACCCTATTACTAAGTCTCCGCTGTCCGTCCGTCTGTCTGTCTGTCCGTCTGTCACCAGGCTGTATCTCATGAACCGTGATAGTTAGACACTTGTAATTTTCACAGACGGTGTATTTCTGTTGCCGCTAAAACAAAAAATACTAAGAAACAGAATAAAATAAATATTTAAGGGGGCTCCCAAGGGGGCTCCCAAGGGGGCTCCCAAGGGGGCTCCCAAGGGGGCTCCCAAGGGGGCTCCCAAGGAGGCTCCCAAGGGGGCTCCCAAGGGAGTTCCCAAGGGAGCTCACAAACGCGATTTTTTTGCTCGATATTGATAACGGCAACAGGTAGACGCTTGAAATATTCATAGAATATTTAATTATAGATTCACTTTAAAAATATTTTTTTTATTTTTTTTGCCGTTTTTATAGATAATGGTACGGAACCCTTCGTGCGCGAGTCCGACTCGCACTTGGCCGGTTTTTTTACAAATCATCCAGCTACTTAATTTAATAGTTTTACCCCAGAATTTTCATAATAAACAAATTCTTTTACTAGAAAACCCTCGTACGGCAGGTCCATGTCGTGTTTCAGAGATTAACGCAGTGAACCAGAGGTCAGACACGCCAGCAACCGACCAGAGATCTATCACGGTGCCAGCAGTGGCAGCACCACCAGCTAAGTCCACAGCGCCTGCGGTTCAGAGGTCCTCGGTGGAAACCAGTACGGGGTCTGACTTCTCGAAGATGGCCACAGCTTCCCAGATCTGTGACGGCAGATATGCTAGCAGCTACAAGGTACGTATAGAACACATCAGATTACCATTGGAGAGACTGTCTTACGGCCGGTTTCAATAACGTCTACTATCTACCTTTAACCAACTGTCAAATTAGCTACCAACAGTAGTTGAAACGTCATGTTGGTAGCTTATTTGACAGTTGCTCAAAGGTTGATACAATAGTGAGACAGGCCGTTATATGTACATAGGTTCATACGGCCGGTCTTTTTAACCGACTTCAAAAAAAGGAGGAGGTTCTCAATGCGGTTGTATTTTTATGTTTGTTACCTCATAACTCCGACATCTATGAACCGATTTGAAAAAATCTTCTTCCGATTTGTCTCATAGAAATTTTGTCAAAATCGTTCAGTAGTTTGGTTTTTAAATCAAAATAGCTGGAGGGAATAGAAAATTTATCATCCCAGTAAACGGAATTACAAAAAATACAACCGACTTCCAAATAAAAAAAACACTAGTAAAGTATGAAATAACTTTAATTTCGGAAGTCGGTGTTAAAATACGACGAAACAACCAAAAAAACCGACTTCCGAAATTAAAGTTATTCTATACTTTGTAGTGTTTTTTTTTAATTTTTTTGTGTTTTTATTTGTCTGTTGACTCACACACTGTTGTTTAATTAATGGTTCCAATGTTTGTAAATATGTGAGTACCATTTACCTAAATTTCTTTAGGAAATTAATAAGTTTACCTCTGCTGGTGATACTTTGTTCTTATAAGTAGCATACTCTGGGTGCATCGTCCTCACATTATATTAAATTAATTGTTGTATACCAAATTTTGTAAAATCATTATTTGAAAAGAGTAACTATGGAGTTTCTTGTCCGTTCTTCTCCATAAGAATCTATCTTTCCGAATGGACAGTAGAGTCACTTTATTAATGTTACATTATTATTTTACTGAACTGTAAACGATGACGTTCAAAAGTGCCGTTTAAAGGGCCTAATTGAAATAAACGTTTTGACTTTGACTTTTGACTTTTGGTTGTATTTTCATATATCATTATAGGGGGAACTAAGATGGTTTTTGAGTAACCACATTCGGGTGAAAAGCTTGTTGAGAGGACCCAGAGTAAATATATCTGAAAAACGAGTGTGCTTTAGACCACACGACTGAAGTAAAACTTCTTTAACTCCATCTTTATGTATGTACGTATCGATCGACCAATCGATCGAGGACGGAGAGAGAGAGAGTTGCGCACCCGGTTGCGCACTCACTTGCTCGTGTGCGCATTAGCTCGATACACACACGCAAACACACACAGCATACGGCATTTCGTTCCGTTCGCCTCGCCCGATCACACTTTTCGTAACGCTCTCATCACGCATTCCCCAAGTCAAGCGTGCGGAAAGAAGTTTAACATCAAAAGTTTCAGATAGGCGTCCTGTCTCTATCCTGTCTGAAACTTTTTGAGTGACAGAATACTATTATGGAACATTTTCTAAAACTCTGTTGGTCGAATATCGTGCACCGATATTAACCCGAGGTAGACCGATGGTAGGAGCGAATTAGATACGCAAGGTGCAGGTCCCTGGTGCTGTGTTACAGCATAAATTAGTTCATAGGCAGAGTTGACTGTATTTTAGTCTTGAAGTGACCCATACCCTTCTATCTAATATGAATCTTTTCGACTCGTTCTTTGTCACAGTTGGCACACTGCATGGTGAATCCGACATCGCCGCCAGTAGCAGTGACGGAGTTTCCACCTCAGAGGAAGGAACCTTGTCGCAGTGAGTCATTTATTAAAAGTCCCTATCTTTTAGAATAATACCTTGACGGTACTTCTTTTTCTTCTTAGCGTGTTGGTGGCAAATACAGTTACAAAATTGTATGCTTGGCCCAGTACTCAGCAACGGCAACACCGTTCGCTGACGCAGTCATAAGGTCTTGACATGTACAGGTGACAGGCCCATGCGGCGCAAGACAAGAGGTGGGCCATAGACTGTGGAGCGACGCCACACGAACACTGAAGATCGGAGCCATCCGAATCCCCCTTAATAGACTCCGTAGCCAAGTCGGTCGCACTAAAGATAACCTCCTCAAGTGGAGGTTATCGGATGGCTCCGATCTTCAGTGTTTGTGTGGCGTCGTTCCGCAGTCTTGACGGTACTTAGGTACAGGTAGTCAGAACCCGAAAGTTACGACCAGTCTTGCCAAGGAGTATAAATACAAATTACCCAGTATCTGGTTTGCGGAAGTCAGGTGTGCAATCACTTGTTACATCAAATTCTGGTTTCTGGTATTCAATCGTACCCATTTCAACTGGAAGCCGACTCAAACATGGATTGGCAAACGACTAGTCAGAAGATGAAGAGCTTTTTACAGTTCTTGCACTGCCACCTACAAGTTGTAGTCATTTGAATGAGAAAACCGCAGGGCTAGTCGCTGTAGCGATGCTTGAAGACCCATATGTCTAGCAGTAGACGTTTTTGGGCTGGATGAAGTTGATGATGAGCAATTCACCCTAAAATACTTTCAAACTAAAATTCCATTTTCGATATCAAATTTTCGGGTATGTACTCAGTTAATAGTGATAAACTTGTCCCTATGAGGTCCTTAAAGATAACTGAAAAAATAGGGCTGAATTACCCGCTACTACCCAACCCTTTGAAGCATGCAGGAGGAGCTCGTGACTAAACAATTATAGCCGCAAGAGTCGATCTTTATGGCTAAGCAATGCTTGCTGAGGTTGGTCTGTGGACGGGTGACCATCTTAACATACCGCGATTCCTCAGTGCCTCGGAAATATGCGTTACTGTTGGTCTCGGCTGTCATTTGTAGATCTTTGAAAGCCTTTACGGGTAGTCAGAAGCAAAGAGATATCGTGTTACCAAGTGACCATCTTAACATTCCGTGTCACCCCCGTGCCTCGTTGGTCGCAGCTGTCATTTGTCATCTTTAAAACAGATTACAGATTTTCAGAAGCCAGAAATGTTACTGGGCTGTGGAGGTTTGGTAGCCAGTCGCTCTACGTAAAATGCTGGTATTCAGCTGAATCTGGTTTCACTGGAAGTCGACCCGTATAACCCAATCAGTTTTACACAACATTGGACAAAGATTGAGCACGCCTTACCGACACGGGCAAGGCATTCTATAACTTTGCTTGCGCGATGCAGGATTTCGTTAGTTCGCCGTAGATGGCACTGCGGTTCTTTTTGTTGCCGTACAAATTTCGTTTCTTAGTTACTTACTGTTTGAACCGTAAAAGGATTGTCTTAGAAGTCTGTCATGTATTTTCTCTACGTTAACGTTACAGATCAAGGGAACTTTGAGATTGGTGGTCAAAACAGTGCTCAGTGGAGTGGTAACGGGATTGGACACAATCCCAGTGGTCATGGAAGTGTGCCGGCCAGGGTCTCCACGTCAAGAGTCAGGCACTATGGAGGGACACAGACGTGGGCTGATAAAGGTCTGTTACTTTCTGTTTTTGATCTTCCTTCAGATATGTAATTCTTTAACTTATATGTTGTTTTTACTATATCTACTGTATTTTAGGTAGCTTTTATTAACAGGTCGTTGTGAGTTATTGATTCTTTAAAATACACTACAATATTTATTTTACAATAAAAATAAAAATGCATTAGAATTATAAAAAAAAATAAAGGCTGGTTCGAGGTGGCGCAAGAAAAGAATGTCTGGAAGGATATGGGGGAGGCCTTTGCCCAGCAGTGGGACACAATAGGCTAAAAAAAAATATATTATAAAACTCTGTTAAAAATGTTTTTTGTTTGTTTGTTAACAATGTCGCCGTTCCATTCCGCGCCTTCCTTGAAACACAAGGCTCGACTGCGCTCGCTACAGGATGTTTCAAACTACGTCATGCGTCATGATAATGAATAATGTTTAATTTTTTTAAATAATTCAAAAGTTCATAAATATGTTTTTTTTTAAATGGTACCGTGTCGTTAACCTCATGTTAGCAACTTACTCTGAGTTAAAAGATAACTCTATTCTGCGCAACTAGGCCTTACCATAAATCCTCAAATTGCAGGTTCAAGCCATCGCTACAGCAAGTCGAACCACCGGGAGACCGAGGCGTTTGCGCACTCCTTGCGAAAGTACCCCAGCATGGCTCCGTTCAGAACGGCTTCTACCGACCTCATTGAGAAGCTTATACGATACACACAGGCTAAAAATTGTAAGTGTAATAAGAACAAGTAAACAATTTAACTTAACTTAATAACTTTGTTTATGTGTATGTATATATATATATATAGGTATATATATTGTTACGAGCCAGAATTAATTTTTGACGCGACATTAGTTACTACTAGCGCCATCTAGTATCGAGTAGCAGAACTAGTAGAGTCAAGTACCTTCTAGTATTTTCTATGCAAGAACATTCTGAGTTCTCGACATCTGGTCAGTCGGGACCGGTATTAAAGGGAACTTTCCAGATGTTTCGACAGTAGATGTTTCTAGAATTAACTGACTTATATAAGAAGCTATGCGCTTCTTATATAAGTCAGTTAATTCTAGAAATCGCGATCGTTCGAACGCAACAAATTGAAGCTGAAAACAATACAAATATTTTAAAACATTTATATTTTTTTAGTTGTGAATGTTTTTTAATTGATTAAATACTAGCTATTTCATGCGGTTTCACTTCTCTATCAGGAAACAGAACAGGGATGGTGTTTTTTTCACGGATAACAAGTAGGCTACGAGAATGAGTGCTATGAGTTATGACACAGCGATATTGAAGCTTTCAATCTGCAAAAGAGTTGGTAATCCGATGAATAGTTTAGATATTAAATGATACACCCATCCGGGTGTCCCTTGACACCTCAAGTTTATTTTTCCTTCCTTCTTTCCATTTCTCCTCTCAAATTATGTTGTCTTCCAGATCAGGAAATGTCTCGCTCAACAAAAAGCATGCGCTCCCTCCGCCACCAGAAGTCTTCTGACACCTACGAAACGGTCAGAGCATCCAAGCACCAACAGACGTACACCAGGAGACAAGATGAGAACGTCCCCACCAGCAGCAATGTGCAGGTCGGAAATAGAGGGAGGACCGGGAATTTCAAGCTGTATTCGCCGATTAGCGATAGTAGGAACCTCAGGTAAGTAGCAAGGAATCTATAGGCCTGTCTCTCTTTGTCTGCGTGTCGAGGGCGGCTTCCAGTCTACAGCTGAGTACCAGTATTTTATTAACCCCCACGCAAAAACGACGGGGTGCTATAAGTTTGACGTGTCTGTGTGTGTGTCTGTCTGTGGAATCGTAGCTCTCGAACGGATGAACCGATTTTGATTTTGTTTCTTTTTGTGTGAAAGGTGAATCAGTCGGGAGTGTTCTTAGCTATATTTGATGAAACTCGGTCCAAGATGGCCGCCGCCACAAAATGGCGGATTGCATATTTTTTCACAACTCCTTAAATATGGCTATCAAACGAAAGGGCTTGACTAGTAGAATACTATATATATACTATGATAAATTCCAAAACCAAGATGGCCGCCACCACGAAATGGTGAATTACCTATATTTTTTTCACAACTGCCTCAATATGGGTATCAAAAAGGGCTTGACTAGTAGAATAATGTACACTATATTGAAAGGGAATGAGGAATATTAACTAACGAAATGAAAATAAAAAGATTTGTATGTATGAATGTATATTACGCTGGGGAGTTTGTTGCGCCACTTCTTTTCTCTTTCTAATTTGAATAAATGACTTTTGATTTGATTTGAGATGATAATGATGAACTTTGACGTATTCTTTTTCCAGAGAAAACCGATACAGAGAGACCACGTTCAGCAGTAGCTACGATTACTTAAAAGCTGGTAACCCTCCTCATGGACGGTCCAATCGCTCCGACGGGTCTCCAAGCCCGACTTACTCCCGAAGTCCAGAGAGGAGGAGGAGCCCTGAAGAGTCTCGTAGCCCCGATAGGTCCCTGAGTCCTGATAGGTCAAGAAGCCCCGATGGGTCCAGGGTTATCCGAGCAGATCGCTTTAGCAGGACTGACAGGCCCCTGCGGTTTGAACGCTCCGTTCGTGACTTGAGTTTAAGTGAGATGTCGAGATATATTCGTAGCACCATTCGACAGATTTGCAATGAGAGTCCAGTTGTAAGTGTTTTCTGATCTGTTTGATTGTTGGTTAAAAAAGTCCATGTGTATGCAATCCAAAGAGATAGGATCGTCTTCTTCTCGAAAGGCGAAACCGGGTTTTATAGACCTATCGAATACCCAGTGTGGGTGCAGTGACCCTGTTCAGAACGGTTCACCCTTGTTTGATAGAACAACGTTTGATATAATATTACTAAATCGAACAACGTTTAAGAAAATCATCACTTTGTATAATATCGTTTGACAGAATTTTCAGTTCATCGAATATTTATTTGTTATAACAACATTTGCGCTAATGATCAAAAGGTATAATGTTCATTTGATGTAATGTTCAGATGGTATAACCATGTATTTAACACTTAACCAAACCTTAAAATATTCTATGCATGGTCGAGGGTGGGCTTGGTCGACGGAGCCCCGCTTCGCGGGGCTCCTACTTCTGGGTGGTTTATAAAAAAAATAACCACGAAGGGGATGGCGGGGTCTATTCGCTCGCTTCGCTCGCTCACACGACCCCGCCATCCCCTTCTAACCTAACCTATCCGAGTCGGGGTGCCCTAAAGTCCAGATTGCATCCAGTTTCTCCTGGTAACAATAGTTGAGGGTGGCAGGTGTATAGGGTATAAAGTGTAAAATTAGTGCATTTGAAAATTCGGCGAAATGAAATTAGTTCAAATGAAATTAGTTCAAATAAATAATTACGCTAAATAAAAATTTACCAATGAATTATTCGGTCAAATGAATAATTCTTCGAAATGACTTTATTGCAACTAAAATTCGATTTAGTAATATTATATCAAACGTTGTTCTATCAAATAAGGGTGAACCGTTCAGAACATGAGCTGATGATACGTTGGAGTGCTCCAAGTGCCCAAACACGCTGCACTTTGGAGGAGTTAAAATATTGGATTTTGTAATTATCGGTAATGGCAGGACGATAATGTCCCAATAAGGACCAGCCCCGGGTATTCATGACGACGCTTTTGTTTCACGCAAAGTTTCAAAGATATGTAAGCGGAGTAGAAGGGGCCAGTGTCTGCCATGGTTGCGGAGATGTTTGAAAGAGTTTCCGCGGCTCTGGAACTGAAAGGGCATTTGAAGGAACGCGGGTGGGTTTTAGTCAGTAAGAGTCCGACACTCCCTCCCGCTCCGCCCAGAGCGGGGGGCGTCATTTGATGATTTCCCATCCGCAAAAAGAAAGACGATAATAAGCGGTGACGTGGAAATGCCGTTTGAGAAGTCCTAAGATATACTAGTAATTTCCGCAGGTGGTCCAAGTATGTCCGAAGCTCAAGGATAGGTTCAATCAGCACAAGAAGGTCTGTCCCAACAAGAATGAGAGGTCCAGGGACGTTATGGTGCGTATCATCAATCTTTACGTTTATTATGAACAGATAACATTGCTTATCTAATAAGTAACACCACGCTCCAAAAAGGGCATTATCATGAGGGCCCTTTCTACCATCCGACATCTAGACGCACTGCAAGTTACCATCCCTACCTTGTTGCTATTCCACCAATTCGCACTAAACGTTTCCAAACGTCTTTTATAATGCGCACAGCAAAGGAGTGGAACTCTCTGCCTGCGTCTGTGTTTCCGAACGCATACAACCCTAATCTCTTCAAAATTAGAGTGAACAGGCTTCTTCTGGGTAAGCTCGCTCCATCGTCGACTTTGTCTGTGTCATATATGACCTAGACTAGAGTCAAGAGAAAACTCATCTCAAATTTAAAAAAAAAATGAGGAGATGAGGGCAAAGAGGCTGCCGAATGCAAGTGGGATTGGGTGGGTCACGTCAGCTGCATGCATACCAACCGCTGGGCAAGAGTTTCCAATGAATGGGTTCCTGAAAATGCATGGCACCCTGGAGGCCCAGAAAAAGATGGCGAGATGATTAGGACGCGTACCATGAGGCCTGGTTCAAGACGGCGCGGGAGAACAATATCTGGAAGGCATTTGCTCAATAGTGGGGCAGCAAGGCAAAAATGCTTATTTGATTATGTGTGTGGTGCCAGTAACGGAAAAATTGAAAGGGAACCGCTTATCTTGGTATGGTCACGTGAAGTGGAGGGATGAAATGCACGTAACTAAAAGAGTTATGAATATAAATGTGGATGGATGGACAGGGAGAGGGAGGCCAAAGAAAAGATGGATGGATTGTGTTAGGAGTGATATGAAAGAAAAGGGAGTTAGTGATAGCGTGACGGTTGACAGGACAGAATGGAGGAAATAACGTGTTGCGCCGACCCCAAGTAACATGGGATAAGGGCAGGAAGATGATGATGATTGTCTCTTGTAGCACTGATCCGATTACTAAATGGTTTCCCTGATAGAAAGCAACGATATCGCTGTGGAGCATACCCTACTACTTATCCCAAAAAAAATACGTTTCCCATGGGATAAACTACTAGAGAGAAGCGGCGGGAATGTTTATTTATCCAGAGATCAGTTACTGGTAAACAATACACCCCTTAAGTATCTGGTCATCCAAAACGATTTATTTAATTAATATTTACTTTACCTTGTTTTCAGGAGTTCGAGGAAGAAGAAGAGGATCCGGAGGATCAAGGTAACTATTGTTTTTAATATTTCTTTATTATAAGAAAAACTACCCCTAAGGCGTCGTTCTAATACGGGTAAAAAGCGATCGTCGCGTTCGTTTGTCGCGCCGACAGATGATTGAGAGCGCCTTATGGACGGTCCACACGATACAGGCTTTTTTTTGTGTGGCGTCTCGCTGTTCAAACTGAGGTTGTCGACTGCTTAACTGGGCTTGCCTGTGGTGGCCCTAATATAAATATTAAAACCTCCAACCAGGGCTTATAAAAACTTACAAACTAAGCGACTACACGCTAAGGGCACCCCCTGTGGGGTACGGGCCTCGGATTAGGGCGTCGCTGGGGGGAGGACAACTAGGGACTGGCTAGATCGAACTAGAATTATTATTAAGGGATGAATTTAAGACTACGGGCTCAGCGGCGCGGGCTGGCTAGAGCAAGGGTCGGGGCAGCGAGGGCGGAAGGGCGGCGGTCGCGGTTTGCGAAGAGTGCTGGTCTCCTTGCGACTCTCTTGGAGGAGAACGATTCAGAGTTCCAGAAACTTAAATGTATAGAATGTTGTCGGTGTAACAAAGCAATGCAGACAAATGTCGGTAAAGTAATGTAAATTCAGTACAGACAAAAGTCTGTATCGTGTAGACCCAATGTTACGGTTATGTCATACAAATGAACGGGACGATCGCGTAAACACGCGATGATCGCCTTGTATTAGGACCACGTCTAATGAAAAAACTGTATTGGCAGATGGCTACATACATACAGTGGAACATAACTGACGTATTATATAGAAATATATGTGTACAATGAAAAGCATACACACACATTAACACACATTCGAACACAGTACGTTACTCACATCTCTTCAAACATTATTTTTCACGATTTGTCGGAAAATATTTTGTAGGATACGGTTGATTTAGTAGGGTCTTCTTGGCTCATTATGTTCTTATTATTCTTAGGATTTCGTGTTTTCGTGTTTCTTAGGATTACGTGTTAAACAGTAGTTAATTCGAGTGATTTGGTAACTCAAAAACTCAAAAAAAAGTCTCAAAACTCAAAGCGTTTATTTCAATTAAACCATTACAGGCACTTTTGAATAGTCAAGGTCGGTATGTCCAAAGAAATGAAGCTAATTACACGTTCCAAAGCGTTCTCTATGGAGAAGAACGTGCAAGAAACTCCACGGACACTCTTAAATCAATGTTTGCCAGTGTTTCCGAACGCATTCAACCCTAATCGCTTCAAAATAAGAGTGAACAGGCTTCTTCTGGGTAAGCTCGCTCCATCGTCGACTTTGTCTCTGTCATCTATGACCTAGACTAGAGTCAAGAGCAAACCCATCTTAAATAAAAAAAATTAAAAAAATTATGTTTTTTTACAATGATATGGTTACATCATTCGTGTGAAAATTACACAAACAAGAAAATTAAAATTAAATTATACATATAATATATGTACATATATGTGACAACGATGTAAAAAAGACTTGCAAGATCAAGCGTCCCTGCCAGGGTTGCGGAATTTGTTCGAAAGAGTCACCGCGGCCCTGGAACGCAAAGGGCTTTAGAAGGAACACGGATGGGTTTTAGTCAGTAAGAGTCTGACACGCCCTTCCGCTCCACCCAGAGCGGAAGAAGTCATTTGATGATTTCCCATCCTTAAAGATCAAGCGTCCGAAGTAAAAAAAAAAGCAACAATTCCAGGAACAAATAATTGAAATAAGCCGTGGCAGCTGAGACATGACCGGTCCGGGTAGGTCGGCCAACTACAGCGATAAATAAAAGCTTGTAAAAAAGTACTTAATTCAAACTTAATTAAATTTCGAACTCTACTCTAGCGATAAAGGTGGTCTCCGTTTACATATGCAACGATCTTCCAAGTACATCTACTTTACCTGACGGTCTACTACTCAGAAGGATCTAAACTTATAATCTGCCTCGTATGTCGACTAGTATATTCAATTTTCTGGCACGCAGCATCCGGTTCCGTTCTGTCGCGCTTCCTCCAATCTTTCAGTGGACGCGCATACTCAACTGTAAGTTTGTTTCAAAGTTCGATTAGTATTTATCTTGTAGTTATTCTTTTGCAGCAGCCCTTGAGTTCTTAGTGAGAGTTAGTAGAGATCTTAGTTTAGGCCATTAGCTTCATTTTTGACCGACTTCAAAAAAAAAGGAGGTTCTCGATTTGGTTGTACTTTTTTTTATGTTTCTCTCTTCGTCATCCGCTCCGTCATTTATGAACCGATTTGAAAAAATATCTCTTCATGTGAAAGGAGATACGTTCCGATTCAGATTAAAAAAAATAATTGAGGTTTATTTTGTCATATTTTAATATAAAAGGATAGTTAAGTATGACGTGCCATCTGCTACACAACCAATATTTTCAAAAGATAACGTGCCTGTATTAGAAACACCTGAAAACTTCAGTTTCTGCCTCAAAGCATCACTTAAAAATCATATTACAGAAAAACTGTTCGTGTCTAAATAATTATAATTTCCGTTCTATGATACTCAAACATGTTCTTAACATAATTAGTTTAAAAAAATCTTGTGGCATACAAAAAGTGTTTTTTGTTGACGAGAGTAATCATCATTATTTTCTCCTTAAACCAGTTTCTTTGGGGTCATCTCAATAGTCACTTCTTTTCATATAATCTTCAGTAGAGTGATCCATCGTGCTTTCTAAATCTTTTGAATGAGTCTTCTTTGTACTTTAATTTCAGATTTATTTAGGCAATTTTCCATGTATAGTACAGGCTTTACAATAGACAGTAGGAAGGTACAAAATATATAGTATAGTTGAACTTGTAATTGCTGTATCATTACCACGTTTTTATACTTGCAACCCGCTCGCGTGCAAGTCGCATTATACATTGCAACTACCGAGGTGATCAATCGCTGTGATGCATCGCTCGATCGTGCCCCGAAATGTTAATAAACTTGCTTGTGAGTTGCTTGCAGGTAGAAAAATAGCCTTAGATTGTCACTCGCAATTATTAAATGACAAGTATTTTTATCTATGACACGGATCTGTCGTAGTCCCAATGTTATAGTAGAGGATCCCAAGTAAGATTGACCTTCACTCGCTTACCGGATGAAAATTATATTTGATCAAATAAAATATGTTTCTGAACATACAATAACACCAATAGAGTTGCGGTAAAAATATGGTCCTGTGGTAAACAGGTGGGTGAAGGTCGATCTCACAAATTTAGATTTCGGGCTTATACTGTGAATTCTCTTCATATTATTAAGAGGATATATTCCACTTTTAGATCGACGAGTAAGTTGTACATAAAAATACAAATGCATACTGCTATGAAGGGGCAGGACGTTGCCGTCGAGGTCGATATCGTCGAAGGTGCTGTGAAGATTTGATCAAATATGCGAGGCATGGCCAGATATACAAGTCAGAGAGATCTGGAGGTAGAAAGAGACAACCTTTGTCCGTAGTGGGACTCAATGTAGGCTACAAAAAAATGCTATCAAAGTATTGCGACTTCAAATTCATCGAATATAAATTCTTCGATTCAGATTGTAAATGGCTTCATATGTTATTCTTTTATTTAATTCCAGGAGCAAGCCGGATGTCAGTGCACTAAAACTGATTGTTATTGTACCAAGGCGACGCAGTGTGTCAATAATCCTGACGCCACCACCAGCACTGTAGCTTGTAGCTGTACAACTGCTAATACAAGCTGTTGTCGGGGCATGCCTTGTCTTTGTGCCAACAAGTCACAAGATCAAGCATATTATAACAAAAGAATCGATGAAGAAATATCGGAATGGCTCAAAGATGTACCCGTTACCAGTAATGAAGACTCAGAGAGTAAGAAGAGAAGGGAAAAGATAATTAAAGAGTTACGGAAAACGTTGAAACAGCTACCTGATGATGAGAGCTTTGAAGAAAATGCAGCAAATGAAATTCAAGGTTTCGTTAATGGTTTTCCATTATGGAATCCTGGTAAAGATGAAAATGATGAGAAGCTTTTCAAAAATCAGTTAGCTGACAAGCTTACAGAGAAAATTTTAGCTATACCAAGAAAACCTGATCGATTTAGAGACATTGTTAGAAAATGGGTAGCAAATTTAGATTTTGAAGACGATGGTGAGGAAGTAGATATGGAAGCCATTATTGATAATTTTGTCAATAGACTCAAGTCTCTGGCTGCTGATAGGCCCGCCTGTGATGTTAAATATACGAACATATTAAGAAAAGAAATAATCGAATTGCTCGTCGAGTTAGCTTTAAAATTCAATGGTGATATGATAATGTTAAAGAAAATGGCAAATAACCTGGCCAAAGAAATAGTAAGTTTACCAAGAAACGTGAATTTATCAGGTGATACTGACCTGACAAGTGAGTTTGAAGATAATATAGCAGACTGGATTTGTGAACACGGTTTGTGTAAAGAGCTAAAAAAAGATCCTAAATTGATTGAAGGTTTAGCCAAAAAGTTAAACAAACTTAAAACTCAAGGAATCTATGACGACGGAGTAATGGACAAAATGAAAGAAGAAGTACAACAGTTTGTGGACGACGTCGGTCTAGGGTTCGAAACAATAGATGAATTAATTGAGGAGCTTATGGAGCAACTATCAAGTACCATACAGTTGAAAGAAAAGGAAAGGCTAGACCAGGAAGAACTCATCGAAGAAGTAAGTAAGTGGCTTCTTAGTTTACCAGGCGATAGTGATTTACATCCACGAAGGTTGGAAAGAATCACTAAAGATCTTGTGAAAATGATACAAGATAGCAATGAACAAGAAAATGAAAATTTGGCAAACGATATAGTTTATTATCTAGTTGATACTGAGCTGTCTATAGATTCTGCTGACTTTGGCATATACGTTGAAGAACTAATGGATAAACTCAAAATTTTGCCTTCAGACAAATTTTACAAAGAACAAGCGAAAAGAATAATGATGAAAGATATTTACGATATTGTTAAATGCTCGCCAATACCGGAAGACAAAAAGGAGAAAATGAAAAGCAAGGCCAAAAAGATAGTTGAATTACATTTACAAAAATCATCCTTGACCCTTAGAAATAATCCAAATAATTTAAAGGAGACATTGCTACAAGACATGGACGATGCTGTTACTCACATAGACATACCTAAAGAAAGTAGATTACAACTGAAGACTTTACTAAGCAATTCGATAAACAGAAATTATGATAAATCTTTTACAAGACTAAGCAGAGAACAAAGTGATTTAAAACAAACGATTGCCAAAGAAATCAGAAATACGGTCAAAGAACTCCGAATAGATGTGGATAAAAAGAAAAAGTTGATGCAGCAAGTTAAGGGATCATTATCAAAAAACATGAATAAACCATTGCCTAGCGATGTCAAAGATAATATTAACGATGGCATTAGTGATATAGTTGAAAAATGTCCGATTTGCGAAGACCGCAATGTTTTAGGTCGTATAAAAAAAGTATTATCGGAAGTAGCATCGAAACATTTGACTATTTGTTTACCTCCATGTGTGTGTGACATAAAAACTGAAGTAGAAGAAGATGTTAGTATTGTAATTGACCGGTCTTCAATAGAAAGGGGTAAAAAGAGAGAGCTGAAGGAGAGTATACAGGAGATACTCACAGAAAGCGAAGACCGCCGTCTTTCGGATGAAGTCATTAGAAGCATAAAAGACGATATCAATAGTGTAGTTAGTGATCTGTCAATACCTCGAGATAAGAAAAATGATCTAAAAAAGGCAATTAATGAAACTGTATCGAAAGATTTTGATGAAGCTGGTAAAACTTTCAGGCATGATTTAAATAAGATAAGAAATAGACTATTAGACGATTTTACCGATGTAATTGAGAAGTCACCGATTCAAAGGGATGTTAAATCACATTTGAAGGATAAATTAAATACCGTACTAGCTAAAAATTTAGATTCTTCTCTTTCTGATGAAGAGACGCACATGATCTTAGATGACGTTTCGAATATTGTTAGAGGCGACATGCCAGAAGAACAAAGAATAAGTTTAACAAATAAACTGGCTAAAAAGTTAGGTACGCACCTACGGAAAGAAGAAACAAAAGGGCTAATAGAAACAATTAATAGATTGTCCATTGACTCCGGAGTCAAGGATGACATGAAGAAAGAAATTAAGGCCATATTCTTGGAAACTTTATACAATCCTCTGTCTGACGATGTACAACATACAATAGAGGAAGATATTTTTAAAGTAATTGATGAGACGGACATTCCAGAGTGTGACAAAACAAAATTGAAGTCAAATATATCACACGCAATGGCAAAAAAACTTAACATTCTAATTTCACAGGATAAAGAAGTACCCCAAATTAAAATCGCCCTAGAAAAAGTAATTACAAATGAAATTAAGAACTCGCCAATTTCTAAAGATGAGCAAAAAGTGTTGGAAAATACAATTAAGGTTGTGCTAACTGAAAATTTAATCCGAGCTGTAACAGATGAAGTAAAAGAAACGATCAAAGAGAGATTAGAACATATTGTCGATAATCTAATAACTGATAAAGGTAAAGCTGATGCTATTAAAAGTCAGTTACTAACCGTTGTTAATAAGGACTTTACTAAATCGGCTCGGCTTGTACTAGAAATGGAGGGAGTCGTTGACGAAGCATCTGTACCAAGAGAGCAAAGAAACAAATTGAAGAATATAGCCATCAAAAACTTCGAAAAACCGTTAGGCGATGTTGCAGAAGGACTTAAAGACGACATAAATGAAATCTTTGATGAATTGAATTTACCAGAAGATACGAAAAACAATTTGAAAAGTGAGTTAACTATTGTAGTAGACAGAAACATGGGAGATTTGCGAGAAAAAACTAAAGATATTAATACTCAGTATCCTGACAGAGGTCTAAGTGCAGATGGCAAAATCAAAAAACTTGGGAAAGGTCAGTTGCAAAAAGTTGACGATAATAAGGTGAAAGATAACATTCTTCATGGAATTGAAGAGATTTTAGAAAAATCAGCCATCCCTGAAGGGAAAAAAATAGCATTGGAAAGGAAATTGATAAAAATGTCTACTGAAAACTTGAAAAGGCCCTTTTCCGATAATGTGCAAGATACCATAAAAATTGAGATAGCTGATATAATAGATGAGCAGCCAATATCTAAATCTGAGAAAAATAAATTGAAAGGTGCATTAACAAATATGGTTGATAAAAACATCGACAATTTGCGAGATGCTCCTGGCATAGAGCCAGCACAAGCCGTTCATTTAAAAGAATCAGATGACAAACCACTTCATAATATTTTTCAAGAAATAGATCGCGGTATTGAAGAAGCATCTATAACCAGAGGAAAAAAGAAAGAATTGCAAAAAAAGTTGAAGAATCTGGTCACCAAAGACTACAAAAATTTTACTTCAGAGGATGTTGCAGAAGAACTTATAGAAGACATAAATGAAATGATAGATGAGCTGAATTTATCAAAAGACAAGAGAAATAAACTGAAAAATGCATTACTTACTGCCGTAGGCGAATACAGGAGCAATTTGCAAACCGCAGGAGAAGATGAATATACTGAGTACCCTGATAAAAAACAAAGAACAAATGAAGATAACACGTACAACCAAATTGGTAAAAACTTGAAACCCATAGAAGAAGTTGATGCAAACAAAGTCAAAGATAGACTTTTAAAAGAAATTGAAAAATATATTGATGAATCAGCCGTCCCTGAAGGAAAGAAGACGGAGTTGAAAAGAAAATTGCAAACACTGGCTGCTGAAAACTTGAAAAAGCCCTTCTCCCAAGATGCGCAAGATAACATAAAAATCGGCATAGCTGATTTAATAGATGACCTACCAATACCTAAATCTGAGAAAATTAAATTAAAACGTGAATTAACAAGTATAGTGGATGAAAATGTGGACAATTTGCGTGGTAAACTTCGCGATCAAGTCGGTCATTCAAAAAAATCAGAAGACAAACTGCTTCATAATATCTTTGCAAAAATGGAACAAGCTATTGAAGAAGCATCTATAACCAGAGCGAAAAAGAAAGAATTGCAAAAAAAGTTGAAGAATCTGGTCACCAAAGACTACAAAAATTTTACTTCAGAGGATGTTGCAGAAGAACTTATAGAAGACATAAATGAAATGATAGATGAGCTGAATTTATCAAAAGACAAGAGAAATAAACTGAAAAATGCATTACTTACTGCCGTAGGCGAATACAGGAGCAATTTGCAAACCGCAGAAGATAAATATACTGAGAACCCTGCTAAAAAACAAAGAACAAATGAAGACAGCACGTACAACCAAATTGATAAAAACTTGAAACCCATAGAAGAAGTTGATGCAAACAAAGTCAAAGATAGACTTTTAAAAGAAATTGAAAAATATATTGATGAATCAGCCGTCCCTGAAGGAAAGAAGACGGAGTTGAAAAGAAAATTGCAAACACTGGCTGCTGAAAACTTGAAAAAGCCCTTCTCCCAAGATGCGCAAGATAACATGAAAATCGGCATAGCTGATATAATAGATGAGCAGCCAATATCTAAATCTGAGAAAAATAAATTGAAAGGTGCATTAACAAATATGGTTGATAAAAACATTGACAATTTGCGAGATGCTCCTGGCATAGAGCCAGCACAAGCCGTTCATTTAAAAGAATCAGATGACAAACCACTTCATAATATTTTTCAAGAAATAGATCGCGGTATTGAAGAAGCATCTATAACCAGAGGGAAAAAAAAAGAATTGCAAAAAAAGTTAAAAAATCTGAATACCAAAGACTTGCAAAAGATACCACTAAAGGATGTCGCAGAAGTACTTAAAGACTACATGAATGAAATGATAGATGAGCTGGATGTATCAAAAGAAAAGAAAAATAAACTGAAAAATGCATTACTTACTGCCGTAGGCGAATACAGGAGCAATTCGCAAACCGCAGGAGAAGATAAATATACTGAGAACCCTGCTAAAAAACAAAGAACAAATGAAGACAGCACGTACAACCAAATTGATAAAAACTTGAAACCCATAGAAGAAGTTGATGCAAACAAAGTCAAAGATAGACTTTTAAAAGAAATTGAAAAATATATTGATGAATCAGCCGTCCCTGAAGGAAAGAAGACGGAGTTGAAAAGAAAATTGCAAACACTGGCTGCTGAAAACTTGAAAAAGCCCTTCTCCCAAGATGCGCAAGATAACATGAAAATCGGCATAGCTGATATAATAGATGAGCAGCCAATATCTAAATCTGAGAAAAATAAATTGAAAGGTGCATTAACAAATATGGTTGATAAAAACATTGACAATTTGCGAGATGCTCCTGGCATAGAGCCAGCACAAGCCGTTCATTTAAAAGAATCAGATGACAAACCACTTCATAATATTTTTCAAGAAATAGATCGCGGTATTGAAGAAGCATCTATAACCAGAGGGAAAAAAAAAGAATTGCAAAAAAAGTTAAAAAATCTGAATACCAAAGACTTGCAAAAGATACCACTAAAGGATGTCGCAGAAGTACTTAAAGACTACATGAATGAAATGATAGATGAGCTGGATGTATCAAAAGAAAAGAAAAATAAACTGAAAAATGCATTACTTACTGCCGTAGGCGAATACAGGAGCAATTCGCAAACCGCAGGAGAAGATAAATATACTGAGAACCCTGCTAAAAAACAAAGAACAAATGAAGACAGCACGTACAACCAAATTGATAAAAACTTGAAACCCATAGAAGAAGTTGATGCAAACAAAGTCAAAGATAGACTTTTAAAAGAAATTGAAAAATATATTGATGAATCAGCCGTCCCTGAAGGAAAGAAGACGGAGTTGAAAAGAAAATTGCAAACACTGGCTGCTGAAAACTTGAAAAAGCCCTTCTCCCAAGATGCGCAAGATAACATGAAAATCGGCATAGCTGATATAATAGATGAGCAGCCAATATCTAAATCTGAGAAAAATAAATTGAAAGGTGCATTAACAAATATGGTTGATAAAAACATTGACAATTTGCGAGATGCTCCTGGCATAGAGCCAGCACAAGCCGTTCATTTAAAAGAATCAGATGACAAACCACTTCATAATATTTTTCAAGAAATAGATCGCGGTATTGAAGAAGCATCTATAACCAGAGGGAAAAAAAAAGAATTGCAAAAAAAGTTAAAAAATCTGAATACCAAAGACTTGCAAAAGATACCACTAAAGGATGTCGCAGAAGTACTTAAAGACTACATGAATGAAATGATAGATGAGCTGGATGTATCAAAAGAAAAGAAAAATAAACTGAAAAATGCATTACTTACTGCCGTAGGCGAATACAGGAGCAATTCGCAAACCGCAGGAGAAGATAAATATACTGAGAACCCTGCTAAAAAACAAAGAACAAATGAAGACAGCACGTACAACCAAATTGATAAAAACTTGAAACCCATAGAAGAAGTTGATGCAAACAAAGTCAAAGATAGACTTTTAAAAGAAATTGAAAAATATATTGATGAATCAGCCGTCCCTGAAGGAAAGAAGACGGAGTTGAAAAGAAAATTGCAAACACTGGCTGCTGAAAACTTGAAAAAGCCCTTCTCCCAAGATGCGCAAGATAACATGAAAATCGGCATAGCTGATATAATAGATGAGCAGCCAATATCTAAATCTGAGAAAAATAAATTGAAAGGTGCATTAACAAATATGGTTGATAAAAACATTGACAATTTGCGAGATGCTCCTGGCATAGAGCCAGCACAAGCCGTTCATTTAAAAGAATCAGATGACAAACCACTTCATAATATTTTTCAAGAAATAGATCGCGGTATTGAAGAAGCATCTATAACCAGAGGGAAAAAAAAAGAATTGCAAAAAAAGTTAAAAAATCTGAATACCAAAGACTTGCAAAAGATACCACTAAAGGATGTCGCAGAAGTACTTAAAGACTACATGAATGAAATGATAGATGAGCTGGATGTATCAAAAGAAAAGAAAAATAAACTGAAAAATGCATTACTTACTGCCGTAGGCGAATACAGGAGCAATTCGCAAACCGCAGGAGAAGATAAATATACTGAGAACCCTGCTAAAAAACAAAGAACAAATGAAGACAGCACGTACAACCAAATTGATAAAAACTTGAAACCCATAGAAGAAGTTGATGCAAACAAAGTCAAAGATAGACTTTTAAAAGAAATTGAAAAATATATTGATGAATCAGCCGTCCCTGAAGGAAAGAAGACGGAGTTGAAAAGAAAATTGCAAACACTGGCTGCTGAAAACTTGAAAAAGCCCTTCTCCCAAGATGCGCAAGATAACATAAAAATCGGCATAGCTGATTTAATAGATGACCTACCAATACCTAAATCTGAGAAAATTAAATTAAAACGTGAATTAACAAGTATAGTGGATGAAAATGTGGACAATTTGCGAGGTAAACTTCGCGATCAAGTCGGTCATTCAAAAAAATCAGAAGACAAACCGCTTCATAATATCTTTGCAAAAATGGGACAAGCTATTGAAGTAGCATCTATACCCAAAGAGAAAAAAATTGAATTGAATAAGAAGTTGAAGAATCTGGACACCAAAGACTTCAAAAAGATACCTCCAGAGGATGTTGCAGAAGCACTTGAAGCCGACATGATGGAAATCATAGATGAACTGAATTTACCAAAGAACAAGAAAAATAAACTGAAAAGTGAATTTCTTACTGCCTTAGGCGAATACGTGAGCAATTTGCAAACCCCAGGAGAAGACAAAGATACTGAGTATCTTGCTAAAAATCGAAGAACAAATGAAGACAGAACGTACAATAAAACTGGTAAAGGCTTGATGCCCATAGAAGAAGTTGATGCAAACAAAGTCAAAGACAGTATTTTGAAAGGAATTGAAAAGATTATTGAAGAATCAGCCGTCCCTGAAGGAAAAAAGTCGGAGTTGAAAAGAAAGTTGAAAACAGTAGCTGCTGAAAACTTGAAAAAGCCCCTCTCCGAAAATGTGCAAGAAAACATAAAAATCGCTGCGATAATAGCTGATATAATAGATGACCTACCAATACCTAAATCTGAAAAAACTAAATTGAAAAGTGAATTAGCAAGCATGGTTAACGAAAATATGGACAAATTGCGAAGTAAACCTCGCAATCTAACCGGCCATTCAGATGAATTAGAAGACAAACCACCATATAATATTTCCCAAGAAATGGAGCTGGCTATTAAAGAAGCATCTCTACCTAAAGAGAAAAAAAGGAAATTGACAAAAATGTTGCAGGATCTGGCTACCAAAGACTTCGACGGTAAATCTCTGGATGAGGTTGCAGAAGCACTTAAAGATGGCATGATTAAAATCATAGACGAATTGAATTTAACAAAAGACAAGAAAAATAATTTGAAAAGTACTCTCAAAAATATGATTGATGAACATCTGGACATTCTACAAGGTGAACCTAGTGAACAGCCAACGCAGGTCGATCATTTAAAAGAATTAGATGACGACACTCAAAGAAATATTTTAAAAGGGTTTGAAAAGGTCATTGACGAGGCAGCAATACCAAAAGAGAAAAAGTTAGAATCGAAATGGAAGATGAGAGAAATAACTACCAAAAACATCAAGAAACCGTTGTCTGATGAAGTTGCAGAAGCACTTAAAGACGACATAAGTGTAATTATAGATGAGCTGAATTTACCAGAAGTCAAGAAAAATAAACTGGAAAATGCATTAACTGCTGTAGTGGACGAAAACATGAGCAATTACAAAAATGAAAATAAATTAACAAAATCTCGTTACCAACATATCAGTCCGGAAAAAAGAAGAAAAATTTCACATCCACGACATATAATCGACGAATCAAACCTGAAAGAAAGCATAAAGGAAGAAGTAAAGAAAAGCATTCTGCAATCCAATATCGCAGGTTCGAAAAAGGGTAAACTCAACCTTGACTTACTAAGAATGATAAGTGGTATGTTGACTGAGTTTGACGTGGCGGTAGATGAAAGATTGAAATATATTTTCGATAAATATGGCATTACACCTAACTACCAGAAAACATTAGTTGAAGAATTTGATAAATTATTAGAGATAGCACTCAAAGATGGAGATTTTGAAGATGCTAGAAGAAAACTCATAGCGAAACTCATGCGAGAGCTAAATTTATCTGAAGAAGTAGCGACTGCTCTTACTGATGAAATGATTGATAAAGCGCGAGAAATGGCTCGCAAAAAAGGCGTAGAACACATTGTCAAAGCACGAGCAAAGGTTATGAAAGATTTACAAGATGAAGAAATACCCGTGCCAAAGATACTCCCAATTTTGCCGGACCAAAAAGATAAAGTAACAGAATACAAAGAAGCATTCACTATAGCTATAAATAATGCTGTTGAACAGTCTACCGTTTCCAAACCTGACAAAAGAAATTTAAAAAATAAGTTATTAAATAAATTGATACAAACTATAGACGAAACACCCAACAAAAATTATATAGGAGCACTCAAGGCCGAGGTCTTACAAGAATGGGAGATAATTGTTGATGCATCTTCAATCCCGGCTGATAAGAAAAAAGAAATGAAAAAATTACTTAAAAAAGAACTGGCGAAAGCATTTGGTGATGAGATTGTTGATGATGAGGAAAGTTCAGATGATGGAGAAAGTGATGATGAAGAAAGTTTAGAGGGTGGAGAAACTGATGTTAGTGAAGCAATCGCGCTGCAGGAAAGTCCAACTCCAGAAGAGTATAAAGAAAAAATAAAAAAAATAGTTAAAACTTGGATGGATGGTTTACCAATGGATTTCGACCCAGAAGTCGTGACAGCTGTAGCCGAAAATCTTGCTAGCGACATATTAGACAGACTGAAGTACTTGCAAGCACATGCTGAAGCCATATCTTCATACAACGATGAAATTGAAAATTTAAAGTACCAGGTTTTTAGAAGAATGAATAATGTTGTAGATCCTAAGGATATGCCACTGATTATGGATCGGACAGAAGACTTGTACAGAATGATTATGGAAATAGAACCACCGGAGGGACTCCGGAAATTACGACAAATAAGCTCGAAAGGTTTAGTAGATAATATTGATACAGTTGATTTAGTTTTGTAGAATTTTAAATCACAAAATTACCATTTAAAAATAAATTTGATAGTCCCTTCTTATGTCGTGCATAAGTGATTGATATAAAGTTATTTTGTAACATATTCACGGTATAACGGTTAAAAAAAGTGCTCAAAAACTAATAAATATATAAAAATATCGTACGTTCGCTACAGTACAAAATAAAATGGTCAGTTTTCACGCGCATGCGTCTAATATATTTCCGTTATGTTTAAACTACGTCTCATCAAGATCTTCAACAATAATCCTTTGCTAAATGTTGAAAATGATTTATTCTGTTGAATTTATTGTATTTTTTATTGCTGCTGAGAGCGAACCAACCATAAAAAATAACCACTGAGTGGGTGCCATAGGGAACAGCGGTGGGGCAAAATAGCCAGGAAGCCAGGCACCGCGTGTATGGTGGTTAAATTGAGATGTAAGATTTTTAATTATAACATCAGATGACTTGCGTGGTTTGTTTTTCAGATAACGGGAACTGGCATGTAAGTAACTTTTGTATCAGAAATAATTCTATGGTTCTGTCGTTCGTCTTTGTCGTGTGGGATTAGCATCGATACTCTCAGTTTCGAATACTACTAATTTTGGCTATGACAATCAAAACTAATGTTCAGCGCATATTGAGTAGGCATGCATTTTGGATCTGATTATTTTTGTTTTACTATTGATAGGCACACACTTGGCCACTATCTCACCTGATGGTAAGCGATGATGTGGTCGAAGATGGAGCACGCTTGCCTAGAAGTAACCTATTCACTCTTGACTTAAAGACTCCCAGGTTGTAGCTATCAGGAAACAGACTCTGGCAGGGAATTCCACTCCTTAGCTGTACACACAATAAATGTGTTCCCAAAACGTTTTGTGCGTGTGGATGTCCACCATGTACCGGTGGCGCATTGCCGCACGGTACGATTCTTGTACTAACTGATTATTTCGTACCTGATGTGGTAACAGAAGTATTCAGTGTTATTTTTCTTATTGACAGCAAATTTTTTCTCTTGTTTCGACTAGGTATTCCTCACATATTTTGTTTAGATACAGTCAACAGTAGATATAGGCTAAGCACAATATGTATTCAAAGAATTATCTATTCCTGAACCAATAAAATCTGCACAGTTAAAGTATTCAATTATTTTAGCATTGAATGTGCTTAATATCATTGAATAATATCACTAAAACACACCTTTTTCAAATATTTCTAAACAACAATAGGCTAGTTGACCTTTTTTGAAATAGATCTTAAATTGATCATCACTATTCTAAAGGTGGTCTCTGGTGATCTTTGGTGTAGATGTGTGATGATGTGCGAGTCGAGAATTGAAATATTTGTTTGAAATAATTGAACTTTATTGCTGAAAGAATAGAGTATTTATTGACTTTCTAAAACGGATGTACAAACGTCGCATTTACCATCGAGGATCACTCTCTCCGTCAAGCGTTGACTTGTGTGTGTCTCGCGCTGACACGCACCGGCACGCTCCGACCATAGCTAGATACCGCCGAACGTTGATCGCACAATACGAATGGCTGGCACTGGCTCTTTCTCCATAAAACGAAGTAGGCGTGCGAGACATCGCGAGGAAGAGCTGGCCATCGTGAGACGGCGCGAAATGGCGATGGACATCTTTTGGTGTAAAAGGGCAAGCGTGATTTCAATTCTCGCCCATTCCATCCTCGCCTCGCCGGTATAAAACCACCTTAATAGTTCGTACAAAATCGATTGTATTTTTTGAGTCTTCTTAGGTAATTAAGCTAATTCTACATTAAATAAACATATTTCAATTTAAATAAGACTCAACAAGCCTATTGACGGTCGGCTCGTTTAAAAATATGTCAAGTTGTAATTTTATTGCAACGAAATATTTGATCATGTGTAGCATAGATACAAACGTTACAACACTTACACACACACACATACTTTACACATATACCTACAATGCTAACAGTTTATAAACAAATACACATATTTCGATTCTTATAGCAAAGTAAAACCTGATACAGTTCAATTTATATTTTCATCCCTGTGTTGTTTTCTTTTAAAACAGAACAAAGCACATCAGAAAAGCGGAGAAGATATCAAGTACCTACTAATAGTAAAAGAAGTGCCATTGCTACCTTATCGACCGGAAACATAAATTACTCGTTAAAAGAATTGATTGCAACAAACAAGAGCGTCAGAAAACAGTGGTCTAGACACCTTGATAACGCTATATCGAAATTACCTTTACTGAGAAGCGAAACAAAAGATTTGAAAGACAAGCTCGCTATTTATGACGAAACTGGACAAATAAATATATTGTCTGCTCGAAGCAGAACCAAAGAAGAAACTAATACCGCTGAGAACTCTAAATCAAGTAAACAGGTTGCTCCTAAACCAGTATTGAAAAATAATAAAGGAAAAACGCCAGCACTACTTTCAAAGATAGAAGAAGCGTTTGCTTTTAATAATACTACTAAACAAAAATCCCCTTTTACTCCGAAATCAAATGAACCAGCTGATATAAATGAGTTTACAAAGAAATTAAAGGATGCTATCAATACGTGGCTGAAAAAGGCACGAGTAGACATAGATCAGAACGAAAAGAATAGAATTTTAGAAGAACTCGCAAGTGACATAATTGCTAGGCAGAAATATCTTCAAACTTTTGGAGCAACACCTACTCGAAGTGATAATTGGGAATATTTGAAGTTACAAATACACAGGAGATTGAATGGATCGGTGCCCCTTGAAGTATTGAAGCAAATCATAGAAAACACAAAAGATTTAGTACCACAGATTGATAAAGTTCAAGTACCACAATTGGTTCAAGTACCGCAATTGGTTCAAGTACCACAGAAGTCATCAAGTCCAACACAACGTAAATTGGGGCCTGCAGATATCCTAGGTATTCGTAGTAAAGCTACAAATACTACAACAACTGATGGAGTTCCTCACACTATTGATGATGATGATGGAGTGGAAGATGAGTCAGACACAGAATTTAGTCCTGGTCAAGCGTCCACCCCAAGTAAATCAGCAGCTGAACAACAAGAAGCTACAGATGCTGAATACTTCGATAAAGTCAAAGAATCTGTTACAAATTGGCTAGAAAGCATGCCAATGGATTTGGACCCAGAAGTCAAATCAGATGTCATCAACGATCTTACTTCTGATATAGTTGACAGGCAAAAATACTTGCAAGTGCATCCAGACAAGAAGTTTTCGGATGACGAGGAAATTGAAAATTTAAGATTTCAAGTGTTTAAGAGGCTAGACAAAGTGGTTGAACCTGATTCAAGTGTGACTCCAAGTCTTGCGAAAATTGAAGAGTTGTACAAGATGATCGCTGGTAATGTAGAAGGCCAACTGAATTTTGTAAGGGCGTCTAAACTTGAGTGGTAAAGAGGGTGGTTTTTAGTTATTTAATATGACAGAACATGAAGAACATCATTAACTTGTCTGAATGCTTAGGCTGAGAGATGTGGCTATATGGCTTATCTAGATTTCACCAGTCATGTTTAAGTCCTATCTAATATTGGGGCGAGTCTATTGCCATCAACTGAGCATATATGTAGACTCCGCGCTGGATATTGACAAATTCCAGATGAAAAACCCAAAAACTTTTTGCCCGACCTGAGAATCAAACACAGGACACGCTCAGTAGCACTTGCAACCATTAGACCAAAACGAGGCACTCAAAATTAAATCTAAATGATTGCCTGATTGATGAATTCACACAACGCAAGGATCATGATTTTTCTATATCCCTTTCTCTTTCGGTAACATGGAATCGTTATTTACTAGAGAGAGAAGTCCGATCGCAAGCCTATAAACTTCTCTATCGTGTGAATGACGAGTCGTAAAGGTGAAGAAAGAGAGGATACAGAAAAATTCTGATCCATCAGTGTAAGTATGGTATCACTTGAAGTATGTATTGTAACGAGGTCGCTAGAAATAATGTTATTTTTAACACTATTAAGGCGACAACATACAGGTAAGTTACCTCAAGATTCATCAAGAAGACTTGAAAAAACCGGCCAAGTGCGACTCGGACTTGCGCATGAAGGGTTTCGGACCATCGTATAAGACTTAATACTATATATTTTTTAAATACTTAAGGGTATTTCTTGTTATAGCGGCAACAGAAATACACACTCTGTGAAAATGTCAACTGTCTGCCTATTACGGTTCATGAGATACAAGCCCGCTGACAGACGGACAGACGTACGCACGGAGAGCGGAGGCTTAGTAATACCCCTTGAGGACGGAACTCGGAGAAAAGCCTTTAAAAAACGAACCAATATTTATTGATAAATCTTAAACAAGAATAAGAAGTTAAATCTTAAAGTCAAACAAGCAATGTATCGGGTGTGAAACTTCTTAATAACTTTAAATAGCTGAAGCGTATACGTTATGTATGTCACCGGATAATTGCAAACTCCGTAAGACTGTAAAATATCTTGAGAGATTGTAAACTCTAATAGTTTCCAATTTTACAATCGTGCCACAACGTATTAATTGTAGTACTGGGCGCTGATTAGTCGCCAATTTATGTTGGCTCACAATTTCTCGAAACGACACGGAGATATAATAGAATACAGGATTTTGATTCATAGCATTGTAGAAAACAAATTCAGTTGACAATTTATCGAGAGTTTACAATCTCTATAGATATTTTACAGTCTTGCAGAGTTAGTCATTATCCGATGACATGAAAATACATACTTGAAGCTTATAAAAAATTCTGTTAATTGTATCAATTATATAATAAATACCTCATTAAAAGTGTCTAAAATGTTATTAAACGATTCCAAAAATATTCTAGGTCTTGCCAGGTAGTATCAGGCAGTGAAATAGAAATCATTTATTTGCCAATAATGTAGGTATACAGATATGATGGTTATTTTGATGATAGTCCCTATACATTTTGCCTCGGCATGTAAAATTATTAAATATAAAACTACAAACATAAAAGTAAAAATAAATCAAGCAAAATAATATTCTTATTTAAAATACTCAAGTCAAGTCAAGTCAAGTTAAGTCAAAACGTTTATTTCAATTAGGCCATTAAACGGCACTTTTGAACGTCATCGTTTACAGTTCAGTAAAAATAATAAAATTACATTAATAAAGTGAATCTACTGTCCATTCGAAAAGGTAGATTCTTATGGAGAAGAACGGACAAGAAACTCCATAGTTACTCTTTTCAAATAATGATTTACAAAATTTGGTATACAAAAATTAATTTAATATTATGTGAGGACGATGCACCCAATATTATTACACTACTACCACTACTTATATTACTGCTACTTATATATATATTTTTTTGTGGTTGTGGAAGTCAGAAAGACAGGCATTAGAGGTCAGATAATGTATTCAGCCAATTCGATTAAAATTGAAGCTAATCCTAACATACGAGTAGATGGAAAAAGTGTAGGCAGATGGTGACACAATAGAATTCAAAGGAACAAAAAATCAAAAAAAAAACTGTTTGCTAAATTTTAATGAAGGCAAAAACAAGAAAAGTAGTGGAAATCTTCAAAACACAGTTTTGTTGAAATTATTTCATCAGAAATAAATATTTGTATGTAGTATTCGCGTAATTTGGACATTTAATTAAACAACAAATTCCCTTAATTACCCGAGAGACAAAATAATCAAAATTAAATCTGATGAAATAGTGAAATCGTCAACGAATAAATTAGAAAACGTAACTTCTCTATTTTAAGGAGATGGACGAAAGAAAACTCTCACAGCGAAACAAGCACAAGAGTTCCAAACTGCTCTTAATGAAGAAATATCAGCTATCCTTAATAATTATCACATATGTTGTGACAAAAGAGAGTTGCTTCCAAGGCTAGCCAACGAATTAACCAAACTAAGAAAGAGTGGCGCTGACCAAGATGAAATTATAGAAAATTTGATTGCAACTATACAACCTCTTTCTTACCTAAGTGATGAAGATGCTGAAGAATTGGCATACAAGCTCTTACACAGAACCAAGAAATTAATAGCTACTATCAGAGGCGATGTCCCCGTAAAGAAAAAAGACTTTAGAGAAGCTATGATGAAGGATATCGGCGACGTTTTTGAAGGCTGTCCGATGTCGCAATCAAAACGAAGGTTGATGGAAAGTCAGTTGGCAGAGGGATATGCTAAAGATTTAGGGATTCCTCTCGAAGAGAGTAACGTTACGATAAATGAAACAGGTAAAATGGACTTTTTTCAAATAGATACTTTGAATAAGCAATGCATAAGCAAGATGATTAGGTAAGATCCATAAATTGTTTGTATAGTATTGAATGTTTTGTTCTTACAATTATATTTTTCTATAACCATTAAACGTAGGTTGTTGTTGTGAAGCATAAACGTACTTTAATGTTTATGCTTTGATCTAATTTTAATGGGACTTTAAATAAAATAGAAAATAAATATCATTTATTTTTGAGTATATGGCACGTAAAGGTCTAAGTACAGATTAATCCAAAGAATATAATGTTCATAAAATTTAACAACATCTTATAAAGTATTTCCTTTCCTGAAGGTCCGGAATCCAAAAAAGCACGCTATGGAATGAGTTTTAATGGGCTATCAAACTTCATAGACACCTGGTTAAGTAGCATACATTCTGACGACGATGATTCAAAGGACCAAGACGAAATCATGGACGAGAAAAGAGAAAGGATGTATTGTTTAGTGCACAAAATAGGAGAAATGAACGTCGACCCTGAAATATTTAACGACGATTCTCTTTATGAAGCTGTTTTGAGAGAGGAATTACAGCATTTGCTTGGAGATATCAAGATCGACGAGGAAGAATTTCAAGCTTTAAAAGAAAACCTAATTGAGAAAGTATTAGAAGCTCAACGCCGAGCTCATGACGAGATAGCAGGACAAAATTACAAAAAGAATTTACGTGATACAATGTCAAAACTTTTACCAGATCAACGGAACTTGTCAAAGGAAGATCAAGCAACTATAGAAACGTTGAAAGATCAACTAGCCGATGCCTACATTGACTTACACTATTCCGGAAACAATGAACCTCAAAGAGACCGACTAAAGAAAAAAATTACGAATGAGATAAATATGTTCTGCAAAGATTATTTGAACAGGAATCCATGTTCGCCTCTGAATAGTAAAACTCTTAACCACGAATTATATACTGCTTTGAATAAAGTTCCGTTGCCGCCAGGAGATTCTATAAGATACGAAGTAGAACAAGCAAGAATAAGGAAAGAAATAAACGATTGGGTAAGAGAATTACCTCTTCATCCCCAAAGTCCGACAGAGCTATTAGCAAGAAACAAACTAATTTATGTGCTGTCAAAGAAACTCTTTGATATTGAGGTGGAAAAACAAGAGGAGGACGAAGATAATGATTTGATGAGGAAACATATAGTCAAATTCCTAAATAAACTGCCCTTGGAGTCTGAAGAAGAAAATGAAGCTATTGCTGATACATTAATAAATAAACTGAATGCCTCAGAAGAATCTAGAAAGTACAATGCAACTTCAAATTTGAAAATAGATGCATCTGGAAATATTAGCGCTGCTAGCAACGAGAGCAGCGTCAAATCGTCAGTATGTCCTGGCTATAAATTGTTATTTGATAAACGAACGCCTTCTGCTCCTCGCAAGGTATGTGCGCGACATCCTCCTGGGCGGTTCGAATCATTACCTCCGTGTACTCTAAGTCCCGAAGACAAGGCTCATTTAGAGAAAATCAGAAGAAGAACCTGTTTGTCTCCGAGCTGTGTGACGTCATTAATAAAGAAGCATAAGTGCCTTCCAGGCGCAGGACCGTCACCAGTTGATGCAGGAAGCCATACCGTGTTGAGACCATTCGGTAAAGAAGAACCTCAGCAAAATCATATTTGCCCATTTGCTTATGAAAATATATCTAGACCGTGTCCAAGAGTATCTGCGAATTTGTCACACCAGCCTTATTCTCAAGGAAAGACTGAATCAGTCGAGATGGAGAAACCTCAGTCAAGTTCAATCTGCCCAGCAGCTTTTGAAAAGTCACCTAGGACTTGTCCAGCTGGACCGTCAAGGATACCTCAGTCTGGTCACCCGATAAAGAGGCATACGATTTCCAGCAGCAATATATCTGACTGTAACGAGGAGGCTCAGCCACATGTAAGGTTTTTAGATATTTCCACCTTTTGAACGTCATTGTCACGTATACATGACAAACAAGCGCGTGCCCGGTACGCCAAACGTCACAAATGTGACATAAAGTACGGCAAATTTGTGGCTTGGCGTCGGGGGCACGCCAATGCGTTCAAAAGGTTAACTAACTCCTAATTGGTACTCTTATGGTGTACAATAAAAAGCGTCTATCTATAAAACTGTCCGTTAAATTTGCATTTAAAAAAATATATCTAAACTGAGGGATAAAATTAGGGGTGTCGGTTTTATTGGACGAGACTGTTTTGGCTGATAACTGCACTGAACAATCCTTTTAATATATTCATAATATTGCTCAGTATCTTTAAACGTCTTTTTTATGTTTCAGACACTCATAAAACAATACTACTGGGATCCTTGTGATAAAAATAGCGTCGATAACTCAGAGCGGCAACAGAGCGGTAGAAGTAGTCGTCGTCAATCTGACTCAGCACCCTGCCATCCACCTGGGCCGCCACCATGCCATCCTCCTAGACCGGCGCCCTGTAGACCAGCGCCTTGTACTTCTCCTCGACCGTCTCCATGCTCCCCTCCTAGACCGGCACCCTGCTCACCTCCTAGACCGACACCCTCCTCAACTGTTAGGCCAACGACGTGCAGACCAGCTCCCTGTGCTTTTCCTAGACCGGCTACTTGCAGACCACCTCCCTGCCAGCTACCAAGGCCAGCGGGCTGCCATCCCCCTGAGCAATGCGACCCAAGTCCACCATGTTTCTCACAGCCCACCCACCGCCGCCCCACTTCAGGTAAACTCCTACATTATATACACACTAAATACTCAAAAGGGAAAAGAACAAATACAGACAGAAGTGCTCTTCTATCTGTATACCACCTGCGTCACCAGCATGCTGTGTCACCTGCTGGTGATTTTAACTTAATTAGAAGTATAATACAAATACTTTTCGTGTCGATGGTGCATTTACATATCTATACATTTTGAACCCAGAAAGTGTCCACGTTTATAGCGGCTTCAGAGGCATATTTCAGATTATCGTGAGTGCAGGTGAGTAGGTAGACATTTGGAAAGCTCCAACAGACGGGACATAGTCAGATCAGAAGCATCGCACTCGCACTGAGTGTACTGACAATCCCCTTTTTGCCAAGTTACGCTTGTTTGTTTCAGGTAAATTAAAACAGCAAAATAGTCCACAGTCTAAATCGCCCCGCCAAAACTCATCTGAACGCTATTCTTGTTTTGATCAACAATGTTCATTCCAAAAGTCTTCACAGAGAGATATTCCGAGTTCTCGATCTCCTTGCTCACCCAGCCCTTGCATGAGCTCTTTCGGTCAATACACACCACCAGGCTCTCCTGGCTTCTCGAAAAGATTTAACGAATGTCGGATGCCGAAAAGAGATGGTCTTCAAGACGAAGTGCCGAGCACCAGCAGTAGACCTTCCCAAAAGGAGCGCGTCATTGAGTTGGGGTCTTTAGACGATGTCAGTGCGAGGCCAAAGAAACGACACAATGACCAATCCGAATGGCCGAAGTTTCACGAAGACGATAACTTCTGGGCTGCGCCGATGAGACGCGTGATCTTGGACGAAGGGATTGATGAGTCGGTAGTGATGGAGAGGGAGCGACGAGAAGAAAGAGTAACTTGTCGGTGTAAAGAAAGGTTGGTCCCAAAGAGTGGCAGGCCTCAGCCTGGAAACTGTCCTAGTCAGCAGTTTTCGCAGAACAACGAAGATGGTCAAAATTTGAAGAGGTGTTCAAAATGCTGCGGCATCCACTGCCCATACCCCAGCTTTTTGTATTTTAGGCAATAGTTATGTAAAAGTGTTGTGTTGTCCTATTTATTTTTTGTAGTGTTGTTTCCAATTAAAAACTAATATCCGAATTTTGAGTGTATTTTCTTGTGCAACGTAGAAACCTTTTGTGATCAACTGAAATAGCGTACCTATGTAGGAAAAGTGCATTGTAGACTATGCCATCTAGTGTTACACATTCGAAACTTACTTTATAAATACATTTAACTAGCTGCCGCCCGCCGCTACGCCCGCGTGCATGTCGAATAATATCCCAAGGGAACATACTTCCGAAATGAAAAGTATCCTTTGTGTTATTCCAGACCATAATGTACCTCTTGTGCCAAATTTCATCAAGATCCGTCCAGCCGTTTGCGCGTGAAGTAACAAATATACACACACACTTACAAACTTTCGCCTTTATAATATTAGCGTGATGTGATAGTGTGATTTTCAAATAAAATTCAAACGAAACAGATATTATTTATACCTCTAGTGTGGACACAAACTTTGTCGACACCCTTTTACAATCTCATGATCCAATAACAGAGGCTAGAGGACACTGTGGTAGAAAGAAGAGGAAGAAGTTCGGAGAGGGGGCTAGAATCTAGAGCAGCAAAGACTCACAAACTACCAGGAGTCCAGGAATCATGAAATATTTCCGGAGCTAGAACCATTGTGAGTGGTAAAGACTCATAAACCACCACGAGAACACAATCATAGAGAACTTCCGGATGCTGATGAAAAATTTCCACTGGTGATTTTTTTTTAATTTTACTCCGATGAAGAAATCTATGCAGACGAATCGCAGGCAGAAGCCAGAACCTATTGAATAACGTCCCTATTTTATGAATTGATCGCGCAAAAAAGCCTATCGGTATTTACTTGTAAATTTTTGTGAGGTGTGACTGTACTTTTCTCATTCTCTTGTTGACTGATGATGTATAACTTAATTATAAAGTTAAGTAAAAATAATAATCAATAATAATATTCATCAATTTATTGTAAACTATAACAAAAACAGTACACAAACCGCGCACAATTTCAAAAATCACATCAATGAGGTCTAAATCGATCATACTGGTCATCGTAATTCAGATACCTCATTCTACGGTAGGCGTCTAAACATCTACACTTAACACGAAAGGATCCATCCATCATATCTTCTTCTGAAGACACTGGAGCGCTTCCTGGGCCGCTGGCAGCTTGGGCTGTCGTTCCAGCTCCTTGGCTAACAGTTGGACCTCGACTACCAATATTCCCTGAACCCTCACTGCAAGATTGTCTTTCGGAACGACCTTGGTTACTTGATGGGCAAAAAAACTGACCCCGAAGCCCCCCAAACCTGGCAGACCCTTGTTGATCGGCATGTAGGTCTTGCGATCCCATCTGGCCAGCAAAGCCAACTTGCCGAAGACTTTGATTGATATTTTGCACTCTTTTGCCTCCTACCTGGCTTCCAAATCCATTAATTGGCGATGTATGATCTGTGCTTTGCCTTGGTCTACCAACAGGTAGGGATAGATTCTGTCTAGTTTGAATTTGTTGCTTTGCTCCGATCGGGAAACTTCCTTGATAAGAAGCATATCCCCCCTCATTTGGCCTCATTTTAGTTCCAAAAGGAACTTGGGTCGGAAAATTGGGATCCATACTATGGATTAATGCTTTTTGTGGCCCTCCGGGAACACCAGAACCTTGGACAGAATAGGGAGCTCCGCCATAAGGCGTACGGACTGGACGAATACTCTGCATTGGATGACCAGGTTGTATGAAATATCCTTGATCTCTAAGTGTTCTTTGTCCTGGTGGACCAGTACTAGTTGCAGCATCCATCAACGGCGCTAAAAAGTCAGCGTTATCAACATGTGCAAGAGTAGAACTTAATGGCTTAGCTTTTTCAAACTCATCGAAATTAGCTGGTTCTTGTATGTGTAACCATTTATTCTTAATTCTGTGATGTAGTTCATCTACCATAAAGTTGATGTTAAGATTTTCGTCTTGTTGCAATTTTGCTTTTTTCTCTAAAAACTGACTCATTTCATGCTTCATCTTTTCTTCTTTAGACGAGTCCTCATTGCTTAAATGTTTATGCATGTCATGTAACTTCTTAGCTAGTAAATCGATCATCCTTTTTCTTACAACCCCATCCATTTCGTCTTCTAAAGGCCGAGTTGGCAATTCCTTGTACCATTTCTCTATCTCATCTGTAAGATGTATTTCTTCCACCTCATCTTGTAAAATATCATCTTTGGGTATTGGTACTTTTTCTAATGTTTTCATGGTAATACGTGCTAGTTTGGACTTATCGAAAAACCTGAACCCAACGTTATGTTCTTTCGACATATGATTGACTAATTTGTCAATTTCTTTCATCAATCTATTTTTGTAAACATTAGCTTTGATAGGATCTTTTTCTTTATAATTTGTTTCTAGAATATATGCATCTGCCACTGAAGACAGAAAACCTTGTTGCAGAACAAAACAATATTGTAGTTCATTATCTATCGCAAACTGACGATTGAATTTATCTTTGACTGTTTGTCTAAAACATGGCTTGTCTGAAAGCTTATGCAACTCATTTAACATATCAATTGCCTGTTCTAAAACTTTCGTTTTCCAGGAATATCTCATTTTCTTCAATTCTTCAGTTTGCGGTAAAACATCAAGGAGCTCATCCACTGTCTCTTCTAGAACAAACTCGAAATATCTATAGTCATTTTCTATTTTCGGATCAGATTTTAAACTGAAAAATGTTTTAAGAATGGCGTTATATATAGCCTGTTTTGCTTGCTTAGCTAACTCGGCGTTGTCAGGCGTCGACTCGTCTATGGGTATAGCATTACATAGATCTTTGAATATTTTTACATATTTCTCGTACATAGCTTCTTTGCTACCGCCTTCCGGCGGTGGAAGCGATGGTGGTGGAACTTGCGAACAACAAGATTTTTTTCGATTAGCTGAATCATTCAAACTGCTCGTACGGTTAGAAGTTGCTTGTTGGGGTGATGGTGAACCTCTAGAACTAAAAGCAGGTTCTTCTTTTATTGGGCTGTTAACAGGTTGACTATAACTTTTTTGTCCCACAAATGTATTCCTCTGGCTGCGTTGCTGTGGACTGGATGGTTGCGAATCTGCTTTCTGTTGAGGTCTAACCAACATGGGCACTGGTATTCTTTTAACCATTTGCATTAATTCTTCAGCATGGCCGATTGTTTCGTGATTCTCTTCGCCGACTAATTTGTTGATCCACTTGAATATCTGATACTTCAAATGTTCTAGCTCATCTTCCTCCGTGCCTCTGTTGTTAGGATTTAATTCTAAATACTTGTGTCTATCCACGATGTCTCCTGCTAGATCATTGATGACAACTTGTTTAAAACCCTCCTGATGGCTTTCTGGAAAGTTCAAACGATCGAACCACGTGCCTATTTCATGTGTTAACTGCTTGGTGTAGGCCTTTAAGTTCTCATTTATATCACTTTTTTTGATGCTCTGAATACTGTGGTCAGCAGTAGTATTACCTACTTTATTTTCTAAAGAAACACCGTAAACTGTTACATTATTTAACGCGGTCCTATCCTTATTCTGGAACAAACTTAAGTTTTTTAATGTTTTGGAGAGATCTACCGCCATTCGAAAGATATGACTTTCAGTGCTCCGTTCAAAGATTAAAGGGAATCTTCTAAGAAATTTTGATATTTCTCTATGTAAGCTTGCATCATTTTGTTCTGTCCAGTTTTGTTCTTTGTTGTGTAGAAGCGAACATATAACTGAACTCATGTCGTCAATAAAAGAGCGCAATTCCCTCGAACAGTGTATAGGTTTCAGTGGTAAAGTACTGGACCATTGTCTGATAACATCATGAATAATATCCTTCCTATCAGTTGGTGCTGGACGATGCACGTCACCAATAAGTTCTGTATCCAAATTTTGAACAAGCTTCAACACTTCATCATTTAAATATTTAAAATCGTATTTTTTGGAATAAGTTAGCGGAAAAGTTCTCGTGAATATCAATATCTCCTTTTTCATGACAGCGTTATCTGCACCTGATGATATTAACCGTTTCACAGTTTTAATAAAATCAGTTTTCTGTTTACTAAACGTAGTGACATCTGTTACGTGTAAGGGTAGGTCTTTTAACCAAGCTTCAATCGTGTCAACCAATAATGAGTTTTCTTTTTTATATTGCTTGAACAAATCTTTACACAGATCTAGCTTTTCTAAATAGGTTTTTAGATGAAGAGCCGTTGTTTGCACATTTTCATCATTTTGTTTCGGCTCTAACATCCTAATTTGTTTAATAATTTCTTCGTCTAGGTCTCCATAGCCCTTCAGTTCATTTAATTTATGTGCAAGTTCTTTTATTATTGATTCCTGATGCAGTTTTTCTTGCTGTGTTTTGTTTTTGTGTAGTGGCATTTTTTTAAGCCATTCGCGCATTACTTTTTCGATTTGATTAACCCGGGGTTCGTAGTTTATTGGTTTTGGCTGGTTTTGCGAAGAATCATTCATATTATGACTATGAATATCCTTTACAAGTTCTAAAGCATATTTATCTCTATCATTTTGATTATCAACTTTGGCATGCAGCGGTAGTTTTTTCAACCAATGAGATAGTTCTTCTTGTAATTTATTTTCTACGACTTCAGCAGGTAATTGTTTCATTTTAGTTTTTATTTTAAGTATCTTGACGGCTATCGAATGCACAATTTCATTCTTATTATTAGTAAAGATTTCTTGTCTTTTGGGTGCTATCGGGATTGCATCTATCCATTCATCGACTATATCTTCATATGCCCTTATAATGAATTTCTCATGTTTAAGACCGTTCGGTTTGTTCTCTTTTGAATACGCTATATTACTGATCTTATTTTTCAACTGTTGGATATCATTATAACTTAATTTTGTTTTAAATAATTTTTCTGTCCATTTTCCTACTTCCTTGTCAACTACATCATCATCTTTTTTTTTGAGGCCCTTCTCAATATCTTCAGCTAAAGCTTTGACTAACAGTTTGTTAAGTTTTGCGTCTTTAACGTCAGTTGGTAGTTCACAATACCAGTCATAAATTTGGTCAGCGAGTATGTCAATGTACAGCTTAGTATTTTTATCGTTTATTTTGTCAGTATCCAGTGGAAACATAGATTGAACTACGTTATTATTCTGTAAGGTCGGTTTAGGAATGTTTTTTATTTCCTTCATTAGCTCATCAGCATGTTCAACGACTTTTGTGTTTTCTTCACCAACCAATTTACTTGTCCATTTAAATATCTGGAACTTTAATTGTTCCAATTCTTCAGCGTCTGTCCCAGCGAGGCTAGGATTTAATAACAAATACTTATACCTGTCTATTATATCGCTAGCTAAATCTTTTACCACCATATTAATTGAATTTTTGTCGTTAACAGGAATATTTAGTTTAGTTATCCATTTGTTAATTTCTTCTATTAGCTGTTGTCTGTATCTTTCAAAACTTGTTGGCGCATTAAAATCCACCAAACCTGTAGCATTTTGAAAATCTGAATACACATCCGGTCGTCCACGATCAGGATTACCTTTCAGTTGGAAAAAGTTTTCACGAAAGAAAAACTCTTTATAATCCTTCAAAAGCAAATTAGTAAAGTACTTTGCTTTATATTCTGGTAGCTTGGCTGTTTCTTTTAAAAGATTTGTAATATCATCTGCCACATTATTGTCTATGTCGGCAATTTCTGTGAGATCCAGTAAAACTTCCATTAATTCTGTCTCAAGATATTCCATTTTCTTCGTACATATAGCTACGCGGCATTTCTCTAAGAAAAATGTTATTTCATCATTGAGAAATTCTTTTATTTCGTTTGTTGTAGGCTGGATGTATGTACATGTGTTTTCGATTAAAATTAATTTATCGACTAGACTTTCTGTAACTTTGTTTAGGTAAAAGTCTTTGTTATGGCTGCTAAGGGCTAAAGGCAATTCGTAAACGATCTCTGAAATATTAGATTGTAATGCTATTTTATATTCGGAATCAGATCGCGGTCTATCTAATACAAGCGGTTCTAATTTGTCAGCAACATATTTAAAAACATCGTCTTTTTTAACATTTCTGCCTAAGAAATCTTTTTTCTTAATGTTTAAAGTTTTCGTCCAATTTCGAACTGCTTTTCTGAAGTTTTCCATCATGAATCTACTACAGTATTTTGGTAATTCCATTTTATAGATACTAAGGTCCGTCTCTTTTGGGCACATGTAAATCTTCTTCAGTTTTCGTATGATATCATTGGGCAACTGTTTCCTAAATTCTAAAATATCAGCGTCACCTTCTGATTGTTTCTCTGGTGCTTTGTTTAAGAACTTTTCTATTTTACTTCTCAATTTTTCTTCACCGCCAGGTTTCTTGAGTTTCTCAGCTAACTTTTCCATCTTCTCTCCCCATAGTTTGACTTTGATTTTGTCACTGTGGATTTCAAACCATTCTGTCACTTCCTGCTGTAAATCTCCGCTGCCAAGATTTGTTTTCTTGATAACTTCTTGCTGTTTCGTGGTCTTAGTTATTTCTTCTTGAGATTTACTCCGAACTTCACAGAACTTGCATTTGGTTGTTGTTATATCAATACTGCTTAAAGCTGTCTGTACAGATTTGTAATTAAATACTTCTCTTTCATTAACATCTAAGGGCTTTATTTTGTCCTGTTTAGGTTCTTCGGGCGGTTCGTTTTCCCTGACCTGAAATTAAATAATCTACTTTCATTGTTTATAGTTTGTCGAATGTTCAAGCTTTATTTTCTAGCATTTATTAGTACTTACAGTTCCAAGTTTATTATGTGTGGGTTGAGTTTCTGTAACATAAATGCAACAGTTAGTTTCAAGTAGAAAAATATGCTTACCGAGGTGAGAAAATAATTCTTTGAGAAAATAATAGTTGGATTCAGTAATCTGATCTAAATATTTATTCAAAGCAGACACATAGTCATCAGAAAAACTACAAAGAAATTGACAATGCCTAATGAATTTTGCGATACATAAATAATTTCTTCTTGATAAATAGGTATAAGTAATACAATTTTAAATACACTATTTTCTTTCATTAATACATATATTATACTCCAGAGGATTAACACTATTACAGAGGAGAAAAGTACTTGGCATATTGACTTTTAAAAAGTGACTGTCAATAAGGTATCAATGAAAAAGTTAATGCCCAGCGTTTTACTAAACACTGTGTGCCAAATTTACAGCCCGTAATGAAGTCGTGTGATCATCGAGTATCCCAGCAAAAATAAAACATAAAAATCACAGAACATGTAGAATAACTGATTAATATTGGCAGGGATAATGACCTATCGACGTACAAGGACGGTATTCCACTTGGTCGTCATTGGGATCCATTTCAATACGCGGGCGGAGCTTTCTTCCGCGCCTCATACACTTACATTTATCTTTCTGCCTAACTCTATCAGGGGATGAGCAGCCCTTTGGACGATTCAAGAATGAAGGGGGTATGCAAACTGCTTGAAAGTTCTGATCAGTTTTGCAACAAGGCTGTTGCGCACTGTGGTTCTGATCAATCATTTGCTGTATACCTCTATTGTCTATACAACCGGCAACACCTGGTAGCATTGATTCCGTTCCTACTACTTGAGGTCCAGGAGTTGGACAGCACGGGGCACTTGGAGCTAAACTTGATGGCATTCTAACTGACCCGGTACTAGGTCCAGCTGCTTTACCTATACCAGGGGTTCCAATGCCACCGCTAACCATTTTCTGCAAATTTAACGGTCTCTGTGCTTGGTCAGGCGCTTGACTAGCGGCTGATATAGGACCAGGGCTTTGTGAGTTCTGGTTCAATGTGGGCAAATACACACTTCCATGAGCTGGAGCATTGTGCTTAGTGTCCATATAACCTTGGCAACTACCCTCAATCCCCCCATAAATAGAAACTGGAGCTGATTTTTGTGGACTGCCTGGGACATGAGGGAAACCTTGGCAGCGGGGTTCTTGACCCATTTGTGTACCATTTGGATCCTGACCAAAATAAGGACCAAAACCTAGGCCGATACTCAAAGAATTGGAAAGCGATCCTTGGTAAGGCTGTTGACCTGGATCGACTGGTGCGACTTGGCTGTAAAAACCTTGACCTTGATTATTAGGAACTGGACAGCTAGGTCCACCTTGAACATTTGTACTATCTTCAACATTGGACCCTTGGGGCCCTTGGCTTTGACATGATGTATGTAGCCCTTGCGGCTGTATTTGGCTCCCCAGTACTGAACTATTCTGAACATTTTGTGGTCCTGAACCAAAAAAAGGTCCGAAACTTTGGTTATATCGATCTGGACTACCTCTACCAGAGAATCTTTGTGGTAATGGGCTCGTTTGACCTGTGTTTGGAGCATTGCAGCATGGTATACCTTGGACATTAGAAGATCGTTGTCCAAATATTTCTCTAAGACCTGGGCTATGAGGAGTTGATGGAAGAAACGGTCCTGATCTTAGGGAACCTTGAGTTCTATTACAAAGCGGATTGGGACAACATGGCGGTCCTGTACACATTTCACCACCTTGAAAATTAGGCGGCAATTGGCTTTGGCCAGTTGAAGGTAACGGGCCCTGGTTATACGATGTAAATTGACCTTTAACGTTACGGGAAAATGGTACTTCGCTGTTAGGGACGAAACTTGCTTGAGCATTAGGAGAAAACTGGCCTTGGACTTGTTGAGCATTAGGAGAATATTGGCCTTGTGCATGTTGAGCATCGGGAAAGCTTCTCTGGTCTGATGCGTTTGGACAATACACTTGTGACATTTGGGATGAGGTTGACTCACTACATATCTGTACTGGCATTTGGGTGGCTTCCAGAGACAGCCATTGAATCTCTTCTTGGGATACTGGTGCTTGATTACACATCCAATTTGGCCTAGGACCAGTGCCTGTCACATTTCCTCCACCTGCACAGCTTCTCACGGCAAGAGATTCGTTTGGGTCATAAACCTGCGATTGCATACCTTCAGCTCGTCCAGACTTGTTGCGCGTAAATAACACTTGGCTCTCTGGCATAGAAAGCCGTTGCCTTTTCTGAGGAACAGCCGCTCTCTCACTCTCCCAAGCCATATTAGGCCCAGTGTCTCTCGGAATATCACTTAAGAATTTTCCTGAAGCATTTGGACGATACACTTGAGGCGATGGTGGTCTTTGAGCGATTTGCCCAGATTCATTAAGATTATTTATATGCGGCGATCGCATTCCTTGCGGTGCTGCTGATCCACTGCGCATAATTGATGGCATTTGGGTCCTTTCCAAAGAAAGCCATTCAATCTCATCTTCGGGTACTGGTGTTTGTTCCCTCACCCATCTAGGCCTTCTAGGACCAGCGTCTTTCACAATTTCTCCTCCAACGACCATATACGAGCTTCTGTCATCAGGTATTTCGTGCAAACTAGACGCAGCTGGCATATCTCTACTAAACTCCTCATAGTTTTGTGGTTCTTGAAATGACACTCCCCGTTTAGATGATATTGCTAAATTCCTGATTCTGTTCGCCAGTTCATCTACCAAATAGTCTACGTTTGTACCTTCTTGTATTGGTAGTTTTTCTAAATATTTCGGTAACTCTGCCTTCAATGGTATTCTGAAAGCGTTATCGCAACAACTAACGTCTGCCCCAATATCATGGATTTTTTTAACTATTGCATCTCGTGTTCTCCTTTTGTCTGGAGGTCCTGAATTTTCAGGTTTTAATGGAATGTCGGAAATCCAGTTTTCGACCTCCATTGCAATTAAAATATCATCAGCATCATCTTTTATAGCAGGAATATTCGGAGTAGGAATTTTGTCAATAGAATTTATGATTTCATTCGCATACGCCGTTATGTCCATGTCTACTATATTATGTCTCTTTTTTATTTTATTCAGGAATTGATCAAGTTTCTTCAAGAAGTTCGTTTTATGAACAGTCGCTTTAGCACTGTCTTCATCTTTATATCTCGTGTAAAGTATGTAAGAGTCTGCCAAGTTGTGTTTTTCAAGTTCATCGTTTTCTTTGCCTGCTTCATTCTCAGTCGGCGTTCTTTGCGGTAAATTATTTTCGATATTATCAATGAGTTGCTGTTTGAAGGAAGCCGGTGCAGTGGTTGACTTGATCAAGTCATTCATAGCTAAAGTCGTCTTAATCAACTGAGCTTTCAACGTAGGCTTAGCTGCTTCTAACTCCTGCGATTGCGGGATTTGTTTCAATAACCGTTCTATCTCTTCCTCTAAAACGTCTTGGCAATAATATTGGTGGGCAAAAATGTTAGGATCTAACTTAATTTTAGTTACACCTTTCCATATTCCGTTATAGACGCTCAGTCTTGCGGTTTCTGCTGCTTGTTTTTCGGTTGGCGTAATATCAGCTATTGGTATTCGTTTAACCCATTGTTTAAGGTATTCGTCATAATCTTCGTTTAATTTTTTGACTGGAACTGGACCTCTGGATCGACTCGGTGACGAGCTATTGTAGCATCCCTTATTTGGTTGTTGATTTGGGTCCGTTGCGCCAATGATTCTCCCAGAGGTACCCATTCTGCCTGCGCTTGCATTAAAATTTTCATTCCGTTCCTGACCTATGTTGCCGACTAGAGAAGGTTCGAAACCAGTTGAAAAAGTATTAGAACCCCATGGATTAATGGGTGAAGATGGACCAAAACTACGTCCACCTCCACTGCAGTTGTTTGGAGTGCTTTGGCCCTGGTGTGGATGACACACATTAGCGGCTGGCGGACCTTGACCATAAGACCCACGACCAATCTGGTCTATGTGTGGCAAAAATCCAGGGTGTCCTTGGATACCTTGACATTTTGAAGCGCTTTCGTTTGGACAAATATCCATTACACAGCAGGGCTGGTTGATTCCATGACCATTCAATGAGTTAGTATAAATATTCTTTCCACAGCATTGTCCCAATTGATTGAGTCCCTGAGCAGTTGGCGAATAAGGCTTTGGAGAACCTTTACCCGAGTTTGGACAAATATGATTTTCTACTTCACAGCATGGTCCTCCGTTACGGTGTTGAGGGTTTACAAGCATAGGAACAGGTATACTATTGATCCTTTGTAATAAATTCTCTGCGTGGCTGATAGTTTCCTGATTATCATCCCCAACTAATTTGTTTATCCATTTAAATATCTGATACTTTAAAGCTTCTAATTGGTCTTGTGCAGTGTCTTTGCCAGTGTGATTTAGTTCTATATATTTATGCCTGTCTACTATGTCTCCTGCTAAATCATTTACAACTACTTCTCGAAAACCTGTGTCCTGGATTCTAGGGATATCTAAGGTGTCTAACCATTGGTTTATTTGCAGGCAAAGTTGATTTGTATAGCGATCTAGGTTCGAATACAAATCGTCTTCATTGAAAGCACCGATACTGAAGTCTGTATTGTTGGTTGTATTCATGTAAGGCCCAGTGTTGTTGCTTACATTAAGAATCGTATAAGTTTGGTTAAAAATGCAATTATTTAGCATCTCTTGTAGCATTGTGTTTGAAAGGTAATTCGCTTGCTTTGCAGTAACTTTGCCAATGTCTTGTAATATCATATTCATGTCTTCTATGATTGCATCGTCGTGTCCACACCAAATGCAGTCGATTGAATCCATTATTAGATCTACCAGCTCGTTTTCTAAATCCTCCAACGTGTTGGAACAAATTCTTGGATTATATTCATTAAAAAACTTTAGTAAATGTGCACTTATAAAGTCTCTCATATCTTCTTCAGTTAAAATCTTCCTCGATCTACATGGCAACGATTTCTTCCTCACTCTCCCACTCCGCTGAGTCACTATAACATTTCTTATGCGTTTCAATAACACATCGACCAACTTGCGTAAATAAGACTTCATACTGTAACCTTTGTTAACTTCAATAGGAATTTCTTCTAAAATCTCCACTATTTCCGTTCTTAAATCGAAATCTTCTTTAGTCCAAGTTTTTAAGAGATCCTTAATTCTATTTTCAACTGTATTTAGAAGTTCACTCCTATCCATGTACCTGCCTCTGTCACTAGTTTTTAAGTTCAATTGATTGACCCAGTCTTGTATAACAAAGTCGAGTTGACGATACTCAGATAACCTAAAAGGTTTGATTTCGGAGCGTAAAACCTGTTTTGTATCGTCAAAGCACTGTGTTAGTTTACCTAACAGTTCTTGGTAATCGACGGTATAGTCACAATCTGGCTGAAGGAAACTCGACTCAAATTTGTGACATTTATCATGTTTACTTTTGCCCCTATCACATTTATGGTCAATTCTCTCAATGTTATCAGTTACAAATAATTTTTTGATCAATTCATCTTTAACGGTATTTTTGGAGACTGTGTCAGATATTTCGTTGATAAGTTCTAAGAGTCCAATTTTAATTTCATCCTTGGTTAATTTGATTTGTTCTTGAGATTTAGTTTTCCTACTTACTATCGTTCTATTTCTACTGGAATGAAAATCGATAGTGCTAAAAACTGTTTGGGCAGATTTCCTAGGTTTTAAGGTGGTATCAGAGGGGTAGACGTTAGTTTGTATTGATTTTATTGAGGTTGTGATGTCCAGGTTTTCGTAGTAGAATTCACCTTCCACAAAGTTTTCACCGGGTGGGGGGAGAGGGGCTTCGGGGACAGCTGCCTGGAACAAAGATTTTAAGAGAGATGCGGAATGGTAAATTTCAAATTCTTTTTTTTTCTTGCTTTATTATGTAGTAGTGGCAGAAGTAGTAACTCCTGCCACTACTACATAATATGTATGATAATAGTGAAATTAGAGGCAACAGTAACGAATAGTAAGAGATCACTAATAGTTTAACGGCCTGTTTCAATAACGTATCTACTTTAACCAACTGTCAAATTAGCTACCAACAGTAGCTGAAACGTCATATTTGAAAGGCAAACATGACGTTTCAGCTTTTTAAAAGGTAGGTAATCTCTGGAAGTACTGAATCGATGAACTTTTTTACAAGCTTTTATTAAACTTGCATTGTTCGTAAGAATCTAAGTTGTCCGTCAAAATATGCAAATCTTTTTTCGACCTTTTATTGGTATCCGATAGAGCTGAAATTGTTCATACACCTTTATTTCTGGAGACAATACAATGTGCAATACTCAATATTGTGATAATTTCAATATGGCCGCCGCTCCAGGATGGCGGATGACATGTTTTTCAACCCCCTTAATATGGGTATCAAACGAAAGGGCTTGATGAGTAGGAAACGAACAAAAGCTTGTTTAAAAATATAATAGAAAGCTACACTACTACTACGTATCTCATCCCCAAAAAAAGGCCCTTTGGCGAAAATGGCTATGGCTATATGGCTTATAGGAAGCAAAGCCGTGGGAAAAGCTAGTCATCAAAGAAAAGCCTTATTCTTTACACCCATAGCCATATTGGACACATGGACCCCGTTGGTAACAAACACATATCAATCATCATCGGCAGAGTGGGTCTTTCCTTTGGTGATTTGCCGACGAAAATTAATAAAAGTCGAAGCATTGGTCTAAAAATGGATGCTTCTTTTTTCGGTAAATCAGGACATTACAGTATCGCTTGAAGATCAAAGGAAAGTGACTGCAGATTGCGATTCAACACTTGCTTGCCAGAGTCTTAGATAAAGTTCGCGAAAAGCGTCCACGAAGCAATGTCCTCCTTAACCACGATAACGCATCCTCACATTCCACTAAGGCAACGGAAACGTATTTGAAGGCCTTAAATGTGAAACTGATGACGCATCCGCCTTAAAGCTCGGACCTCGCAACCTTTTTTTTTTATGGATGGAGATCATCAAATGACTTCTTCCGCTCTGGATGGAGCGGAAGGGCGTGTCAGACTCTTACTGACTAAAACCCATCCGTGTTCCTTCTAAAGCCCTTTGCGTTCCAGGGCCGCGGTGACTCTTTCGAACAAATTCCGCAACCCTGGGGACCTCGCACCCTGCGACTTCTTTTTGTTTCCAAAAATTAAAGACAAACTTAGAGGCACACGTTTTACGAGCCTTGTATCGGCGGTGAATGCATTCCATGAAACCATTGAAGAGGTTCCTAAGGAAGACTGGTCCAACTGCTTTGTACAATGGTTTCAGCGATTGCAAAAATGCATTAATTGCGAGGGAATAAACTTTGAAAAACAAAAAATGTATCGGTAAGTCTTATATCTAGGCTTATTTATAAGAATCCAGAAACTCTCAGTATGCCCCAAGTGTTAAGTAAATTGAAATTCTTACAGGTTTTCTGGGTACGTCTCGTGGTAACGTCGCTACTTCCTTTGACAACATTTTGACAGCAGCTGTGGATGAGTAATAAATATCTTTAGTATTGATTACGAAGATTTGCATCACCATCATAATCAGCAAGAATCTTCGTAGAAAGAGATTATCGCGCAAATACGCGATCGACACGATCATTTGTTCGACGAACCAGCACGTGCTGACCGAAAGTGGCTTATCAGTTTTTATCATCTATCGCTTATCGTACGATGATCAATTTCTATAAGGAAGATGCCTCATTCTCTAGCACTTTCCATGAAACACCTATTTTCATGTGAACAGGACCTTGCATTGTACTTGTTCTGTATGATGTCTGACGTAAAAGAATAGCACCATCCCATCGCTTCCTGTGGGTGTCGTAAGAGGCGACTAAGGATCTCACCAGAGAACGGGCAGAAACAGCTACACTGCCAACCCACCTGCCAGCGTGGCTATTATGGAAACCCCCCCCCCCCCCCCC